>JAUTBS010380838.1:0-10354 GCA_032361285.1 Aequorea victoria | reverse complement strand
TCTCTGTCGACGTTCCGTCCGGACAGAACTCACCACCGTCCGGACGGCACTCGTGGCGTTGGATGATGAGCTCTCGGGAGTTCTCCATCCGGACGGAGGCACCCTGTGACCGAACCCCCTCTTTGTTGTTGGCCATCCGGACAGGACTCTCCCGGCGTCCGGACGAAGATAAGCTGAGGGCTCAATATCTCACTGTTATACACTGTTAAGGACCTGTTTGTTTGGACTTTAATGTAACTAAGTTATTGGATGATAATGTAAGTACTGAAATCATGTTTTTAATAAAGTTAACTTGTTAAAAACATCATCGGATAATAGATCAATTATAAGTTATGATTAGTTGGTAATTAAATTTAATAAAACAAAAAACACTTTAAATTAATCTTAAAGATTTAAAGGTGCCGTTTGGGGTATTAGTTTAACTAACACAACTAATCAAATAACGAGCTAGAGAAATCACAAACAAGAATAAAATCCTAACTAACGGGTAAAGGGTCCGTTTGGATAGTTAGACGTTGTTGGTACTTGTTGTTTATTTTGGTTGTTCACTTTGTCATTCAGGTTGACGTAGATCACATCTATTGCTTGTGCATTCTTTCATTCTATGTATACCAGGTGAGTGTTTGTACACTACTTATTTTTATTAAAAACCCCCGTTTCTCCTAAATATTTTAAGTGGGAAAATATAAAGTATGTTTCAAATCTTTTTTAACTGTTATGTACTAATTGTAGTATCTTTTAAATTCAAATTCATGATAGAAACTGTTTAAATAGAACAAAATATATTTCTTTTATTCATGTATTGGTGCGATATTGATGTCATATTGGGACCATATGAAAATTCAGGGAAAAACCTTCTACGGAGGTGACTCTGGCCGCTAGAGAAAGACCGATTTGATTCTGTGGTGACTCTAGTCGCTCAATGGTTTAAGGGACAGTTCGGGGGTTCCGGTGACCTGAACTGGAATCGTCAGTGGAAAAAGACTCAGGCGCCATACTGTAGTGACCCCTATTCGATGTTGGATCCAACGGGCCGAGGCAGCCTTGAGATATACATGTTGGCATTTGGTTATTATTGTTGCCCAGGATGTGTTCCTGTGGATTGGTTTTCCTGTTTCACTCTTATTTCTGGATCATATCGTACACCATTATTATTATATTTGTTGGATATTTTTATGTCATTGGCATATATTGATATGCGAGGATTTTATTATTTGGACATTCTGTTGTCCTGTCTAATATTTCTGGTGACTCGTCATGTTAACGAGATCACAAGGGAAGAAATAAATTTAATGTTTTGAACTGTTGGTTGTTGGATGTGTTGATCATCCCGTTTATCTATATTGATTATTACTGCCATGATATGTTTCTTATATCAGTATTTTAATTCCTGTTTCGGAACTGTATTTTATTATGCGTACTTTATTCACCAGCATTGCTGATGGTATTTTCACCAACATTTTCAGGTTTCTAGTGACAAGGCATGAGTTTAGTTTCGAGCTCTGCGGGGGATCTGGCATACGACCTCTAGGATGCATTTCATTTACCTTTTATGCTTCCACATTTAGATTACTCAGCATAGTTAAATATTTATTTATGGCTTGTTGGATGACTTCATCATCTGGATGTTGGGCTGTTTTGCCCCAGTTCTGGTTATGATTTTGGTTGGGCGATTTAGTCCCAAAATGTTAAATTATGAATTTAATGGTTTAATTTGGTAAAATAGATTTATAATTAGCATATAGATAGCTATAATTGGTTAGACTTTCTTGGTTCAGTGGGGTAAGACCCATGACCCATGGCCGGTCACGGCTCCTAATTGGGGTGTGACACTTGGTACCCTCATGGTCCCCAAGATCGCTAACTTGTGTTTAGGTAGTTAGATTTTCATAAAGCCTTCTTGAATCATATTTTTCAGCATTTCTAGATTCTGTCCCACCCCTTTGAAATTCAGTTTAAATTTTTAAACCTTCCCTAAAAATTATGAAAACATTACAAAGGTTAGATTAAGATGTTATCTAAATTGTTCAAAAAGAACCCAAGAGCCAGATCTCAACAAAAGGGGACCTAACAATTCGTGGAGAACAAACTTTCCAAAAAAAAACACTGTTTGGGAGAATTCTCTTTTCTCAAAATTCATCCAATAAAAATGAGGTTTATCAATTTTGGATAAAATTAGACCAATATGCCTTTCTTTTCATATATGTCTCATCTCTAGGGGATTGTTTTGTAATTTACTACAATTCCTCAAAGTGGACTATTTTTCTGAGATTCTGACGCATAATGTTCAGAAATGGCATAGGGGTTCTAGAATATGTTTTTTGTTCTAACCAAAAATCACACATGCTCATGACATGAAAATATAACTCTTTCCAAAACATAATTTCATTTAGGCTCTGTTTGTGTAGTACAAGAATTCTTAGTAAAAGAAAAAAATACAGGGATAGGGGTGTTATGTTTTCTCTTTTCTACTTTTTCCAATTGTTATCCTTGATCCTTGTAACGACCAAAGAAATGATAGATAAAAAATAAAACAAAGAGGTGACAGTAAGATCAAGTTGTATATGAAAATATAAAAAATGAAGATGATAATAAAAAAAAATTGGGTTTATGATTTGAAGATGCACACACATGCAAGTTCAGTAGAAACTGGACCATTTCTTCGTTTTTCTAGCATATGACCCGTGCCTAAAGGCACTTTATATTTAGCTTAGCAATGCATTTTGTGTATATTGATCACAGCCAACAAACCTAACTCGACCCCCTATGCCAAAGTCCAATTTCTAAAAACTTCACATAAGATCCGTCTAATTTGAGTGAGTTTTCTCAAAACCCTTTACATGACTAAACAAAATACAATAACTTCACAACTGCACACCTCAAGTAATTGAAAATCAGTCTACAGACCAAAAGTCCAAAAAATACATAACTTCATTAAAGGAGGACAAAAGCTACACAATACTAATCTCACAACAATATTATCCATTTCAATCATCTAATAATAAATTATTCATGAAACAAATAGTAGTAACATGAAAAATATAGAAATGGACAATTTTTCAAAATATACGATTTTCTACAAACTTGATGGTATGTCTTTTAGAAAAATGCAAGGATATAAAATTCAGAAGATTTTTTTTTATCTAAACAAAGTTCAAGGGATAGCACCTTTATTGTACGAAGAGATCAACAACATAGTTCAACCCGCTAATTAGAGTCTCAAATTCAATTGTTGATAAGAAAACACGTGCAATGTGAAATTAGATATATATAGCCTCTCCACCAACAATACACTCAAATAGAACTTAGGAAAGTAAAGAAAAAGAAAGCAGTGTCATTGATTAAAAAAACATGAAAGATATAGCTCAGAAAGAATTTATAGATTAGAAAAATACATATTTATATTTTAATTTCCATTAATATGGCAACGCCAAAAACAAATATGACTTTCCACCACCACCACCAACTCAGTCTGGCTCTCAAAATATGTATTCTCAAAAATATAAACACACATACCTACAAATTTGGATTTAGTTTGAAGATTTTTATTTTGATTTGGTATATTTGTTTTGGTATATTGATCTGGAAGAATCCAGAACTAACCATTTTGGAATCGTAGAGACAAAGAAAAAAAGAAAAGGGTTTACTTATTGTTTCCGTTCCCTGAGAGGAGGGTCCGTTGTTGAGCATTTCTAAGAGGAGGTTTTATTGTTAAGTGGGGCAGGGTGTTTAGTTACTGAGAGAGCGAGCAAGGAGGAGCTGAGAGAGCAGGGAGCTAGGAGGCAAGAGAGCAACGGAAGAGACAAAGAAAGCGAGTGTGGGAGTGACAAATAGAGATAGGGGAAGAAGTCTGAGATGATATTAACCTTTGATGAAATGTTTAGGAATGTTGGTGATTGACACATAAATGTCGCTGTCATGCTTCAGCTACATTGTAGTATAGATACATCCCAAGTATCTATTATAACATCATGGGCTTAGCAAGTTCTAGTCTCACAGTATAATTTCTCGAACCCTTCATACCCAAAAACTAATATTACTTATAAAATACTTAATGTCAACCACCATTACCTATTATAGCTAGCACTTCACACTATTATTTCCAATCATGATCAAATAAATCAAGGAATATAACCAGTGTATTCCCTAAACGATCATTCCATCAAAGCTGATGTCTAACTCACGAGCGTGTGTTATCCCTATGTATTTCAACTCAAAATATAAGTTAACCGTCATGGTAAAATATCATCACGGTTCTACTACTCATGTATTTAAATTTCCAACCCACATGAGATTACATTTCTCACAATGCTAACCGTCATCACCCCTTGACGTAATTAGATCTCTCGGTATTCTATCCATCATAGCACAAAGGTAGTGACACATGGTGCCAACTTCTCACTTAACCCTAAAATCCTACTCAAGATGCTCCATTCGAGTCGTCTCCCTCATCGTGAGGTCACAACATGATATAACAATTTTAGGGGACATTCCCTTCAATAATCATGGGTGTAACTCAACACCAATCCAACAGAATCTCCTCAATGAGCAGGGGTGTAAACGCACACTCTCCCAAACCAACTTTTCTTTAACACAAAAATTCCAATGAATACACTATGTAAGAATCATTCCGCTCCCAAGCTCTATATATACCTCTAAGTTCTACGACTAGGACTATCTCCCCAATCCAAGAAACTTACTTAGACTTCCAATAGGAATCAACAGCGATCACACGCGTTTTCCATAGAACGTCCAAGGTAGCTTATTAGACGTCCAAAGATAAGGGTATCATATCCTATGGTTCCCTTTCTTAGGTTACACACAACCTATCACATTTCATAAAAAGGATATGTGCATATTCCAAGCGACGATTCCATTGTCTAACAATATATGACTCATAACATCGGCGATGTGCCAGTTCACTGTGACCTCTAGACTTAAGACATCCCCAGAATCGACTCCACCTAAGCACTGATACCAAGTATCACACCCCCTTCCCGAGGCACCAAGCATAGGACGTGAGGAACATAACTCAACCATCATCCATTTCTTTTTTAAACTCGATTCCATTACCATACAAAGAATCCTTCACATTTTTTTCCTCGAAACATAAATTACATCACAAGAGGCGCTCCGACCATAATCACATACTTTGATTTACAACTTAAAAATAAAACACTAACTGAAGTATATCTCCATGAACCCAACCCATACACCTAGGCTCGCGGTGGACTAGACCATACACATATTTTCCCTGTACCTATCACAAAGTCTGTACGGGGGTGAGTTATAAAATCTACATGCTCACCAATCACTAGGAATAGTATTATAAATTGCACAATGGAAGATAAAATAGCTCATCACTTTGAAGATAAAGTACCATTTTGTAAAGATAGTTTTTTTAACATAAAAAATTCCAAGTGCTCAAAAATTTATCGATTCAGACATTCCGTTTTACTCGTCTTCATTTTGTCATTCCTCCTAGTAGAGAAAAAATATACATAATAAAAATCCTCAAAATTTATATTTGTCAAGTTATAGATATGTCATCATAATTCAACCATTATCTCAACTATTATCTCTTAGTAAATAGTTGTTCAATATTTTATCGTTCATTATCTTTTAGAAGAGAATTTTCCATCATAACATCATTCACCTAATAGTGGAGGAATTTTTTATCCACCATGTCATCACCTCTTAATGGAGGAATTTCCAACATCCACCTCCTAGTGAAGGATTTTCAATATCATTATCGTTTACTCACTTAGTAGTGATAAATATATCTTTTATTCATTACATCCACTTGATAGTGGTAACATATTTAACCATTTCCACTTAGTAGTGATATTGATCACAAAGACACTTCTCACGGAGTCTTGAGTTGTATTAACCTTCCAACTAAGAGTTATTACAGTAATGCATCATCAAATGTTCCACCTATTCAGTGGATAGGGCTAAGGATCATTCGTCGAACCACTTAATAATGATCAGTGGTAGAGCTTAACTCATACTATAACATTATATAATAGGACATATATCCACACATTAACGGGTGTGTGATATATTCCTTATATTATACCATATTATATACCCACAAATTATCAAGTGTACAATATACCCACCACATGATACTCACCATGTAATATCAAGGCTATCATGGTAATCATCTTGTATCTTGAATAAAGTTTCCAAACTTTCATTTAAATTTTTTTAATACAATGTTCATAAATCATTTCATAAAATATTGAGTTCATAAAGATAGTTTTCTTTCACAAGTAAAATCGCTGTTCATTTTTATAAAAGAGTATAGTATGAAAATATAAAGTTTTTAACCATTCACACATTCATAATACCAAACTAGCGATAGAAAGAACACGCCACAAAAGATCTTAACTCAAGTTACCCCTTTCGGTTCACTCCGAATCTCCAGTTTCCACACCACCTAACACATGAACACGACTGAAACTTAACTTTATAATCCAAAGTAACTCATGCATACTTATGGGGGTATGCAAGTAAGATCATTTTTCTTCTTAATATTTCATTCTTAGCTACTATTATTACCCTCATGGTTCTCAAGGTCCATAACTTATTTTTAGGTAGATAGATTTGCATAATGGCTTCTTAAATTCTTATTCTCAGGATTTTCAGATTCTGTCTCACCCTTTGTAAGTTCGTTTAAAAATAGCAAAACTTCATGAACAATTCTGGAAATTGACAGAAGGAAATATTAGGATTTTATCAAAGTTTCTTATGAAGCAATAGAAGCCCCAAAGTCATCATAAGTAAGTCTAAGAAGTCATGGGAGCCCGACTTTTCGAAAACGGACCTCTTTGGGAACAATTGATTTTCTCAAAATATGTCCAATGAAACTGAGTTTTATATATTTTATGTGAAATTAGATCCATCGACCTATCTGTCTATATGTTTCTCATCCCTACATAATATTTATGCAATTTTCTAAAATTCTCCAAAGGTCACTATTTTTCTTCCTTTCAAACGCAGAATCTACAAAAATAGCATAGGTGTTCTAAAATTGATTTTTGGGTCCAACAAAAAATCCTACATGCTAAAGACATGCCAAAGTAACTTCACCAAAAACTGGTTTTAATTTTATTAAAGTTTGGTCCTTATGGCCACTATTTATACCTTTCCAAGGAGTCTTATACTTCCATTACATTTCTTCCCTCTTACACATGTAAACATTACTTAAAATCATTATATGATTATTTTATATGTCATATTAGTCATTTTTATCAAGTTCTCCATAGGTCTCAACACCTAACTCTACCCAATTCACTAATCAAGAAAGTCTTTCTTTTAGGTTAAGGTTCCTCCGTGGTTGTTCTCTCATAACCCTAACTCTTTTTGTTTTGAAGAGGGGTGAGTGGTGTGAGATGATTTTAGTACTTAGAAGAGAGCTTTATAAACTCTTACTTGTTGGTTTTTGGTTGAAAATAAAGAGGATTTGGGTTAGTTCCTCCTTTCATTTTTCTTCATTTCTTTCTTCTTCTTTTTTCTTCTTTCTTCTTTCTCTTTTATTCTCTTTTCTTTTCTTCCTTCTCTTCCCTTTTTGTCTCCACCAGAATTTATAGATAGAGATGTTTCAAATGAGTTTTTTATGTGAATAGAATACTTCTATTTATAGGCAAAGGCTTGGGTGTTAAAAGACCCTTTTGCTCCTCATTTAGTTGGCATTTGGTTTCCATTCAACCAAATTTCCTTCTAACAAGATTTTAGTTTATTTAGTTAGGTTGAGTCCTAACCATAATTGAACTAGAGACATAACTGGAAGACATGATTTTGAAAAAAAGACTCTTTCTTAAGTCATTGCTATCATTCCACTCGCATCACATGATAATTTTTTATTTTCTTTATTTCCATTAAATGGTTACATCTTCTACCTCTCCTCTCATTCAGAGGTATTTATATCTTGGTCGCTTAAAAAAATATGAAAGAAAAATCTTCCAAAGTCCCATCACTTACATTTTCATATTTTTCATTGTATATTTTCTTTCTTTCTTTTCTTTTTTGAATAGTAAATAGGTCACATCAATTCTCCTTTCCTTTCATGGAGATGCATATCTATGTGTATATATGTATATATATATATATATATATATACCTTGTTTGGTAAGAAAATTATGAAGGAAAATTCTTTCAAAAGTCACATCAATAGTATTTTCTTCTTTTTTTTTTCAAAATGTCACATCACCCTTACCTCCTAGGGAAGGGCCGACCACCTCATGGTAGGGGTATATATATATATGATTTTTATTTATTTTATAATTTTAAGAGACTTAAATTGATTTTGGGCCCAAATTAATTTGTTTGGTCAAATTTGCTTACTTGAGCCCATTCTTGATCTTGTGCCAAAACTTTTAATTCTTGGGTTTATAATTAGAGTATTGGCCCTAATTATATATATACATTGGGCTCTCATTATATTTAGCCCAAATTTTTAATTAATTTTCTCTTTGGGCATTTATTAATCCTAGGCCTTATTTGAACTCTTTCATGAATTACTATTGTTGAGCCTCTAATTAGTTCTTTAATTCATAAGTTAATTAGGCCCTTATTAGTTGGGCTTAAACCTTACCATTTACTCAATATATTACTTAAGTCTTTGAAATTTAGGTGATCTTAGATTTTGCTTGAGTCTATTCCATTTAATTTCGCCTTTTGAATCTAGTGGAAGGCTTTTCAACTTAACTGTCAATTTCTTGTTCTAAGTCTTTTAAACCTTTCCATCTTAGACACCCTTTTAGGATTATTACATATTATGTTTTAAACGTTTCTCCTTTTGATCTTAGGTTTTGAACGTCGCTGATCAAAGCCTAGAGCTTTCATTCGAAACTTAGTGCTTAATGAATGTGTCGTCAAAAGTGAGGCGTCACAATAAGTATTCTCTGCCCAGAATAGATGACCTCTTTGATCAATTGCAAGGACCTAGAGTGTTTTTGAAGATTGATTTGAGGTAAGGATACCATCAATTAAAAGTATGAGAGTCGGATGTGCCTAAGACTGCTTTCAGAACCCGATATTGGGACTGACTAATGCACCTTCTGCATTCATGGACTTGATGAATCGAGTGTTTAGAAATTATCTGGATCAATTTGTGATTGTATTCATAGACGATATTCTGATATAATCTCAAAGTACGGAAGATCATATGGAACATTTGGAAATTTTATTACAAATCTTGAGGGAGAATAAGTTGTATGCTAAAGTTCAGTAACTGTGAGCTTTAGCAAGACAATGTGGTATTTCTAGGGGATGGTATTTGGGTAGATCCAAAGAAGGTGGAAGCTATTGTAGACTGGGAAGTCTAACCAATGTAACAGAGATACGTAGTTTTTTGAATTTGGACGAATACTACCATAGACTCGTGGATGATTTTTCTTTGATAGCGAGACCTCTAACACGCTTGACCTAGAAGAACGTAAAGTTTGAATAGTCTGACCAATGTGAGAAATGTTTTCAAGAGTTGAAATCAATATTGGTGTTAGCACTTGTTCTTACTCTCCCGTCAGGCAATGAAAGTTTTGTGATCTATAGCGATGCGTTACACTAGGGTTTGGGATATATCTAGATGCAATGTCTGTAAAAACTCGGGTTTTCGTAAAACCTAACCTAGGCGTAAACCTACCCTAATTGGGTTATCAAATGTTCAAACCCTAGAATTTAAATTCTCATAAACCCTAATAGTGCTAATTAAGGGTTCAACAGTAAAAGCTAATCAAGTAAATGAAGTCTTAAACTTAGAACCTAAAGAATTTAAAGTTAAGTTAGATGAACAATGTTTGGTCTCATAGATCACAAACCAAACATGAGATTTTGGATTAAAGTCCAACATGGAAATTCAAGTCCATGGAATCATAAATTAAATGAATGGATTAAATTTTAATTCTAGAATTCAAATAATTAGATTTAAGCTCATTCCATAACCTAGTTTTAGAAAATTGCATAAAAAGTCTAATTTTTAATTAAAGATTAAAAGGGGCCCACATGAATTTCTAAATTATAAAAATTATAAAATAACAAAATAAATTAATATCCAAACAAGTCCCTTGGCAGAAATTCCCCTAGGAGTGTTATCTTGAGGTGACATAATTGAGAATTAAGAAAAATAGAAAATGAGAAGAAAATTGTGATGTGACATTTGTCCCATTTGCAAGCAACCCAAATTGTAATCTCTAATTCATCTTCTACACAAATTAATTAATTGTGGGAGATAGTTATACACCTAAATATGCCTCAAGATGATAAGAATACATTGAAAAACTAAATTATGAGAGAAAATTAGTCAAAGTAAGATTAGTAGCAAAAAGGCTTTTTTCTAGAAAACCCATTT
>JAUTBS010380727.1:0-10354 GCA_032361285.1 Aequorea victoria | reverse complement strand
TGTTGCGATAGATTATGCTTGGAGAAGACGTGTTGTGCCATGACTCGATCATGGACACAACTCGTGCTAATCTAGATAATCTATACCGATACCATTCCTTTGAATCTTTTTAACATGTCATTAGGGTTTGTAACCATAATGATGTCTTGAATGATCTATACAAATATGTCTAAAACTACTTTAAAACCTGCATTTACTAAGCTAGGATGGATTCGTGTCCCCTAGATATCTTTTAAATTAATTTTAATCCAATTTATTTGCTTTTTTTAGTTGAATCAACATTCCTCCAATTTTCACTTCCTGCTTTAGAATCAATCATAGAATTAATTAGTAAAATAGATAGCTTAGACTTTTTGTCCCTGTAGAACGATACTCCATCTTACGCACTATTCTATAGAGTAGCTAATTTAATTGAACTTTATAAATTTTATTTTTGATCACACAAACGACACGGATCACCTGTGAACCTTTTAGTCAACTCACCCACAGTTGGGTCGACTCACAGCCTGCCTAGGTCGACCCCTGCATCGAGCCTTGTGACCTTAGAACACTTGAGTCCATTCACCACCCTTTGGGTCGACTCACATCCCTTTGACCATGCCTTAGGTCGACACTGCCTTCCTCACCTCAACCCCCTTTGTGACCTGAGAGCACTTGGGTTGACTCACAGACCCCATGAGTCGACTCACAGCCACCTGAGACCACACCAAACCACCTTGGGTCGACCCACAACCTTTGTGGTGTCGACTCATGGCCACCTAAGGGGTTTGGGTTGACTCACAGCCCCTATGAGTCCACTCACAGTGATCTTTTTGCCTTATGCTGAGACCCTCTTGCCCTTGAGTCGACACACAGCTTGTTGTGTTGACTCACATGCTGCCTCGAACTCTTTGGGTCGACCCATCCACCAAAAAATATTAAAAAATGCTGAAATTAAATTCTTAAATGCTTAGGCCCTGTTTGGTTTCCAGTTTAAAAGGTGAATTAAATTAATTAAAGGTTAAATTAACACTAAAAACAAACATGGGAAATATTAAAGGGTTAAAGGTCCGTTTGGTAACTTTAATTAGTTCATTAGCCTGCTTTAATATTTTTAATTATTGTATTATATAATCAGGTTGACGTCGATTGGTTTTCTTTGCATAGAGACTAGCTTGGACATCAGGTGAGTGAATTACATGCTATTTATCTTTTATTAAAAATCCCGTACTCCCCAAATTATTTTAAAAAGGAAAATGTATATATTGTAAATGTTCTCAAATGAAATTGTATGATATTCTTCTCTATAAAATCATGGCATAACTATTTTAAAAAAATGAAAGAAATTGTTTCCTATGTTATACATGGTGTGATCATGAGGTTTGATTCTTGGGATATGAAAAAGTCCAAGGTAAAGCCTTCTTCGGAGGTGAATTTGACCAGCTAGAGAACAGACCCGGTTTGAATCTCGTGGTGACTCTAGTTTACTCAACGGTTAAGGGATACCCCTGGTGTATCCAGTGACCTTAATTGGAATCGTTTAGGGAACAAACTCAGGCGCCAACCTATGGTGACTCTATATCGAGATTGGATCCAATGGGCCGAGTTATGATGTGACATTGATACTATTTACGCTCAGATTGTTCTTATAGAAATTCTTTGATTACTCCCACTCTCGGATGAGCATATCGCTATACCATTTTATGATGATATTAACACATTGTTTTGAGGACACTTCTGATGTCTAAATATTAGTGACTCGTATTGATGAGACAAAATGAAAAAAGATACGTATTTTTAAGAATGAAATGAAATGAAAGGAAATGAAATGAATTGATGAGTTATGTGTTTATCCTTTTTATTATATTGTATATGCCATGCCATGATTATGCTATTGTACAAAATTATTTAAATTCCTGTTTTAAAACTGTATTGTATTATGTATGTTTTCATTCACCAGCATAGCTGATGTTGTACAATAACTTTTCAGGTGATCCATGATAAGTGATCTAGATGATGGACTACGGCGTGGGATCCGAGAGTATAGGCCTCTAGGACATGTATATCTTTCTTTAGCTTTCGTATTAAATAAAGAATAAATTAAATTGATGAATAATATTTGTGGATTGAGATATTGGGCTATTTGACCCACTTTTGATGATAATTGGATTTTAATTGTTGAAATTCATGAAAATTAATATTATATTAGCATATTGTTAGGTAATAATTGCTTAAGGCTTACTTGGTTCATTGGGCCAAGGCCCATGACCCATGGTCGGTCACATTCCCCAAATTAGGGCGTGACATTTGGGCCACTATCCTGTTGAATCCTTCAGCCTACTCTAGGTAGAGGAATGTGTCTACCCCCCTTAATTTGGAATATGACATGTTTAAGGTGTAGGCCATGATCTTCTTCTGGTAATTCGTCGATCGTAGTTCAGTGTTTGATAACTAACTTTTCGTAGGATGACATCATAGTCGGACATCTTAACGACCCATGAATCGCAAGCTATACGTAGATCTAACGGCCATATCTTGCAGGCTTGGTTTAATAATTTTATCGTTACATGGTTTCTTAAAGGTGTTGCTACCATTATATTTTTCTTTGTGAGGTTCAAGAGAAAATCCTACGGATCTCGCATAGACATTCGTAATGAAAGAACACGAAACTCCGAAGTCAACGAAACTTGTACCGCAAGAATGGTAGGAGATCAACGAATCTTGAATTTTAGAAGGGCCTTTCCTTCTCATTCCCTGGTTAGGAAAAAATTCAACTCGTAGCTCATTGTTGGTTTGTCTGCCTAGACTTCTTGAAGTTAGTCATTCTTAGATGTTGTTGAGCTTGATTCTCAACTCCTTCTTGAGTTCTTGTTCCCACTAACCCTGGAAAGTTTTTTTTCCTTTAAAGATTAAGGCTCTTGGTTTCCTAGACTTTTATAGCAACCATGTCTTAATACGCTGAGTTGGAATAGGTGCCATGTCCAAGGCAGTCGCTAGGCATTGCAGAATTTGAGCAAATTCCAGTAGGTTATTATTTGGTCCACTTGCTTTTGATGGGTTGCGATTAACATTTCTCCTAATTATGAGAAAAGAAGGAATTTAACAATAAAGAACTCGTATTGTATAACACAAACTCAATCAGAGAATAGATTTATAAATTTTATGATGTGGAAATCACAATCACATTGTTTGTTCGAGGTTCAAGGTAAAAGTAGCTCAAAGAAAGGGCTAAGTTATTAGAGAATTATTTGGAGTCTATAAGATTATCATCATGTATGAGATTAGGTGAATTTATTGAAAGTAAGTACCAAGAAGAATGAGGTCAAATAATTGAAAGCCAAACTAGATATTTTCCCTGAAGTTACGTAGGTCAAACGCGCTTGAATTCAAATATCAAAGTCTAGTATCCCTATAAGGATCTCAAGAGTACACGAATGATTCACAAGGTTGCACTCATAAAAGAGTTAACCACCAAGTTTTGACGAAAAAGACAATGATTATAACAAGTGTTTTTATCTTAAGAAGAAAAAAGGGTCTCAAGGATTTAATTATTGATTACACGTTCTTGATCTAAGACTTTAAGTGGGCTTAGTTATCCAAGAGTAATATTCAACCGCATCAAAAGGGTCGAAGTTGAATATAAATTCATAGTCATTGCCCCACAATCACTACACAAAGAAATAATTTCCTGAAGAAGTTCAATCATATGGAACACCAATTGTGTAAATACGAAACACCTTGTTAGGATTAATGATAGTATTTTATGGATGGATTTCATTAATTTGTAGTTAACAATTCTAGTGCTTTTGGTAAATTATTTTCTTTATGCCCAATCTCATCTGTTCTCCTTTAAATAGGAATACATGTACAATTGATCTAGGATATCGACAACTTTGACTTGGGAACATAAGGTGAGCTAATCTTAATATGTTATGAGTTGAGAGTCACTAGTATGACATGCTAATGGAAAAAGACTAGTTCTAATACCCTTTTCATCGAATGACCTTATCCCTGACCATCTAGAGTTTAAGCAACGTATATAATACTAACACTGTAAGGATTTATCTATCTAAACGCAATTTAAGACCTGTTTCCCACACAACGCTCGTGTGTCAGATTCGTTTCCACGTCATGTTCTCTTCATCCCCGAACTCTCCCTCCACGTCCGAGTCAGAAGACAACCCTCACACAATATATAAATAAATAGAATTAGTTTATTTTTCAATTCGTACTTATACATAGATCAGATATGTAGTAACTTAGACCACAAGATCAACACTCGCTCACAAAACACGAGGTTTTTCCATGTCTCAAGGCCTAAGGGTCACTAAACCTAGGCTCTGATACCAAGGTGTAACGTTCCGAAAATTTTGGTTCGTTAGGAGACATACATATATAATAATTAGGGTTATCTTGTATTAAAATTTTACATACGAATAAAACTTTTAGAATTTTTTTTACACAAAATAAAGTTCATCCGTGGCTCCAAAGGTACATCCCATCAAAAACAAAAAGGAGTAAACTCATAAGCTACGTTGTCTAAACTTGGCATCAAGTCTAGCTCAGCCACGGCTCGAGGTACATATCCCCCTTGTTCTCTTCCTGAAGTCCTTCTTCACCACCCGACACAAAATACCGTGAACTACGAGGCCCATCAAAAAATCTCAAACCAAACTATTCTAGCATAAGTACACACCACGTACTAACAATCATTTCAAAAAAAGGCATAATGAAGTAATCATGATGCATGAGTATGAAATAGAATACAAGATAAAACATCTAGAATTTCTTAGCCGAGGAATCCTCCTTACCTAGGCTTTCCAACAAGTGAACACCAAATCCATCAACGAATCCCTCCTTTCGAAGTCATGGCTCTTAGCCGAGTTAAGTACCCAACCGGTTCATACAAATCTAAAGGATTATGGGCACAGCCAGGACATGCTCCAAGAATTGTCCATCATTGAGCTAAGCCTCGAACACCCACCTTAGGAGCCTTGATGCCTTCATCGACGTCGAATGTAAAATCCAACACACATGACGTACAAAGACCAAACCTTCCCTCAAGGTTCTAGAATATTGGAGTAGTCCACAGCCTCAAGTGGGAATGTCCATCCACATCCGACATATAGAAGTTTTTCATCTACATCTGGGAGGAGGGATCTACCCAAGTTCCCATGTGGGAATGTCCATTCACATAAGCAAGTGTTCAAGACCAGAATAATAAACCTAACCAACTTAGGTATGAGGGAGACACCTAACCATTCTAATGCAATGCATGGCAATGCTAGTATCACGTCAAAGATGAAATTCATAGATAAAGGATGATCATCATAGGGCATGGAAATTGAATATATCTTTCATCATAATTAATAATCAAAGAGGCATATAAACAAGGAATTACTTGACCAAACCATTATTTTCAGTTCAATCAAGCTTTTAGCTTTTTACTAAGTCACTCCCTATTTTGGTACAGATTCTTAACTTTATTTTTTGAACTCCGATTATTATGAGATTCTATGGGGAGGTAGAAAATACTATTATATAACTTTGTCATAAAGGGACAAAAACCTGAAAGTGGCTGGAAGGACTCTATGTTCAAGTCACAAAGTTCTATTGAAAACAATGTATGTCAAAGTTCTCTACTTGCTGCCATGGTCTTTAAAAATTAATTTAGGTACATCAATGAACTCTAAAATTTTTGAACATCTTCAAGAGCCTATATTAACATGTTATATTTGTTTTTCATGAAGATACCAAAGTCCAAAAGTGATCATATGGGGCCTACAAATTCAAGTTCCGAAATCAGTATAGATTTGCACCTATTTGGGAAAAAACCATTTTCTATTAATATACTCAACTAATTTGGGTGAGACGAAAGGGGAATGAAACTAGACTACCATAACTAATGTTTGGCTCAAGAAAAAATTAAAAAGGATCTCTCTACCAAGAGTTATATTATTTACAAGTTGGTCTCAAGTTTGCCCACTTTAAAGTCAAAGTTGCTAAATTCATTTAAGAGTTTTAGTTGGGTTCCTAGGTCACAACTTCCATTTCTAAGTGTCTAAAACATTGATATCAAGGTCGCCTAAGCATGATTCTAGAAGTTTATATATTTGAATATCCAACAAAAAATCATGCAAGATTACAACTTCAACACTGTAGTCTAGAAGTTTATATATTTGATATCAAGGCCGCCTAAGCATTCCTAAGTCCATCCTCAAATCTTCGACACCGTAGTGTCTGAGTTGTAACCATCTCCTTTGCATACCTCGATAGTGTAGTGAATCTAGCCTCATACTGTGCTACAGTTAGGTCTCCCTGTTGAAGGTCACTAAACTCTTCCCGCATAGTATCACATGCGGTCTCGAACGAATACTTATTCTTGAATGTTGTGGTAAATGTCGCCCAAGTAATACCAACTGTGGTCTTGGCTCTTGTCCACCAGTGTAGGACATCACCCCTCAACTGATAAGAAGAGAACATGATACTCAAGTTGTCTTCTGTAGTTTGTAAGGTCTCAAACATCCTCATGATGTGATCTTACCACTCCTCGGCAAGCACTAGGTCTGGTTCACCAAAGAAGACTGGTGACAGTAACCTCTAAAATTCTTGAATAGAAGAAGTGGCTCTGGACTCCACCGATACTGCTCGAGAGGTCCAACCCATTCCTGCCATAGTTTGTAGCATTCCTACTAACTGATGTAGGATATCTGTCCCTGTAGCAGGTGCGACAGGTACAACCGGTGTGACTGGAATTGAAGGAGTGTCAGTCTGGTTTTCCATCTCTACTCTTACACGGTCTTCCCCTTAAACATGTGTCTCGGTAGTAGGCTTGCGTCCCCGTCCTTGGCCTCGACCCCTACCTCTACCTCTACCTCTACCTCGGACTGGTCATGGAGGGATAACTCTAAAAGAGAAACAGAAGAAAAAAATTCAAACCGGATTAAACAAGAAACATATACATTCTCAACCAGGTTTATACGATACTTACACTATATATGTGAAGCAATCAGTACCTAGCATGTGAGCATATCATAGCGAGCACATAACACATATCGAGCTGCAATCCTAAGGAGCATTACCCAGTCCAAATGACTTTCTTAAACCTCCAATTAGAAACCACGATGATCAAACATGTTTCCAATCAGATTTCCAAGTAAGTTTCCAAGACGTTATAATATCCCTAAGGTTCAACCCCAGGCCCAAGTACAGCATGTAAAATCTGGTAAAATTTTAAAAATTTTAAAACTAATTATTAATTCAATAATTTAATTTATTGATTAACAAATAAGCTACACAAAAACATAATTAAATAAATCAATAAGAAGATTCTAGAATACCTAATAATAAAATAAAAACTAATAATATTAATGTTATTAATAGTTAATTGTTAAAGGAAAAAGAATTAAAGAAAAGAAATATGGAAAAGAATATTGGGATCAGAAGATAAATGAAGTCAGCTGTAACTTCCTATTGTGATAAACATGGGTTTGGAAGGATAAGGATACAAGGAGGGAAACCAGGGATTCAATTTCTGATTTTTTGGGCCCTTATCCTATTTTAAATGAGAGTCCTCTCCCTCGGGAAACCACCTTTTTCTTCTCTCTGTGAACCATCTCTCTCTTCTCCCGATCTCTTTCTGTTCCAGCACTCCACACCACCACTGCCACCACCGTTCATTACTATCCCGGTTCAACACCACCATTGCCACCCGACATTGGCATTGATTACCATGATCATCAACAGCGTCATCACCATCACCTATTTTTCATCTTCATCACCATCTGGTGATTACAAGTTAGAGATATTCCCCTGTTTCTGGTTTATAGGTATATATATATAGTTATTACATAGTTAGATATTGGGTTGTTATCACTCAAAAGTTAACCTATCAGGCATGAAAATAAATGAAAATACCATGTTATTGATGGGAACCAGAGACCAAACCTTATAGTTAATATATTTGTATAACAGTATATAAATATATATGTTTAACAGCAAAGCTTAGAACTAGTAAATCCATGTATGATAATAACATGTAATTGACTAAGAAAATATATTTAGATCACTAAAAAATATGATAAAAATACCTTAGATATTGTTTAACGAAAGAAAAGAATGAAAAACACTAGAAAAACCCAAGCTTCAGCGCCATTAATGGCTACTGTGAAGCGTTGGGTTGACCCACACCTTGGCCAAGTCAACATATGTGACATAGAAGAGGACCCCCGTGTTTTTAGGTCCACTCACAACCTTTGTGAGTTGACTCATTATGTTTGCTTTACCTTGAGTCGACTCACAAGCCCTCTGGCTCGACTCACGTGGACCATGCCGTGACCAGTGACCTCTTGAGTTGACTCACCCACTATTGGGTCAACTCACACCCCTTAACCATGCCATAGGTCGACACAGCCACCTTTTGCCTCGACCCTTTGAGACCTGAGACCACCTTTGGTCGACTCACAACCACCCGTGAGTCGACCCACAACCATCCGTGACACACCAAACTGCCTTGGGTTGACCCATAATCTCTGTGGTGTCGACTCATGGCCACCTGAGGGGTTTGGGTTGACTAACAGCCCCTGTCCGTCGACTTACAGTGTCACACCCCAATTTAGAAAGGTGACTGCCCATGGATCATTAGCCTTGGCCCAACGAACTAAGAAAGCCAAAACATACAATTAGTTAGACATATGCTAATTATAATTTAATTTCCAAGGATTTAAGCAGTAAAAATCTATTATTTTAAAGTGTGTCAAATTGCCCATAAAATCTCAATCACAATGTTGTCTCGACAACTCATAATTACATGTATTTATTTAAACAATGCGAAAGCTAAAGATAAATGCATGTCCTGGAGGTCTTTATTCTTGGATCCCTCGCAGCAGCTCAACATCAAGATCTCTCCTCACAGGCTACCTGAAATGTTAATAATATAATATCAGCAAAAACTTGGCAAATGAACATACATAATAGGATGTAGTTCAAAATGGGGGACATAAAATAGTTTTGTACAGTAACATAGTCATGGTATGATACATACAGTAATATAAAAAGGGTAATAACACACCAAATATTCCTTTCCTTTCCAAAATACTCATTCATTCCTCGTGAGCTCGATATCTAGACGAGTCACCAACATTTATAAAAATAATTATAAATTTTCACACATATTAAGATATGCCAACAATATAATCCGCACATATAAATATATGCCAACAATATTCTCATCGCATAAACATGACAACAGTAAAAATCCATGCATATAAAGATATGACAACAAGACATGATAATGTCAATAATAATGGAATAGCGATATGATCATCAATATGTGTAACGGAAAATTATCAACAACAACCGCAGGAACATCATGGGTGCAAATGCCATAATCATAAAGTCGGGGGCAGCTTGGCCCATTGAATCCAATAATCGAACATAGAGTCACCACAGGATGGCACCTGGGTCTTTTCCCTAAGACGATCTAGTATGAGGTCACTAGACTCCCCCAGAATATCCCTTGAACCGTTGAGCAACTAGGGTCACCCAAGTCTCCAGGCCGGGTCTATTCCCTACTTGGCCAGAGTCACCTCCGTAGAGGACCTATCCCATGGACTTTCCACATGGTCCCAAATAGAGAAGTCACATGATCGCTTGATAATAGATAAGAAAACATTTTTATCTCTTTTTAAACATTTATACCATGATAGTAATCAGATGATATTTTAATTATAACATAAAAGCATTTGAAAAGCATATACATTTCCTTTTTCAACATAATTTGGGGATACGAGAATTTTATTTGAAAGATACATAGCATGTAACAATTCACCTGAGGTCCAATGTAAGCTCAAAAGAATAAGAATACAATTTACGTCAACCTGATTATACATGTGATGATTAAGATTAATAAATGAGATTAATGCACTATTTAAAGTTACCCAAATGGATACTTAATCCATTATTAATTTCCCATGTTATTTTTTGGTGATAAATTAATCGTTAATTAATTTAATTCATCTGTTAAACTGATGCCCCAAACAGGATGTAAGCATTTAGAATTAATTTCCAATATTTTATTCAAGTTTTAAAATTTAGTGAGTCGACCCAAGAAGGATTTTTGTTGACTCAAAGGTGGTCTCAGGGGCACTGGATCTGCACAAAAGGGCCTTGTGTCGACCCTAGAGGGTCACAAGGGCTATGTGTAAGGACCCATTTTTCGCCGGTATTTTAACCAAGGCGTAATTCAACCCTAATCGAATTAACAAGTGTTCAAACCCTAGAAATTGAATCACATAAACCCTAATAGTGTCAATCAAGGGTTCAACACTTAGAATAATTAAATAACTAGCCACTTGAGACTAGAACTTAATTAAAT
>JAUTBS010380616.1:0-10355 GCA_032361285.1 Aequorea victoria | reverse complement strand
CTGAAGAATCTGGGTGTCGACATCTTTCATTTGAAGTGTTTTCCCATCTTTTCAATTCTTCAAAGGCTGGATAGGACAAGTTCCTTTGTGTCAACCCTTTAGCATTTGGTGTCAACACATTGCTCCTTTGCCAAACTGAAAATCTTTGTAAGGCAGCTTATTCTTTGGCAAGGTATTCTCCAGAGGTCTTCTCTACAACACTTGACTTCAGCTGGAGACTTTGGGCTGAATAAAGATTATGATTAAACCTGAAAAATAACTTTCTCCTATAAAGACAAGTCATTAGCTTAATCAATAAATATTTGCACAGATAGAAACCCAAAGATTTAGAATCAATTATATTTGTAATGTCAAAACAAGCATGCATAAAGACATACAAACAATAATGATTAAGTACTTAGATTGGCTAACAAACTCTTATAGAAATAAACCTTTATGTTTGAAGAGTTTTTACCAGTTAAGCAAAAGCTACAAGGGCTTGATTGAAACAAACATTGTGTGTTAACAATCTCCCCCAATCTAATGTGTCATGATATCAAGCATATAATGCTTAGATATTCAAACAGTGATTATTAATTGGATTGTTTTAGCTATTAAACTCATCAAAGATTAAACCTAAAGGTTTGTTGAGTCATTATCAAAAAGCTAAAGCTTTAAGATTTGATTTTTATCATTTTGACAATCTTCTCAACGTATCATGTTGTAATGTTTAAGCATAGCAGGCTTTCAAACATACAAACACTGATAGAGATTTAGTTTGTATTGGCTTGAGAAATTCCTCAAAGATTTAAATCAATATGTTGTTGAGTCAAAACAAGAGCAAGCAAACGCTTAAGGTCTTGATTGAAAGACCAAAAGGCTAACATTGCCGATTAATTCTTTTAAAATAAATGGTTGAGAGTACCAAATTTTAAATTGAATTAAAATTTTTCTTATAAAATTAATTAAGTTTAATTTTTGATTGTTAGGTTTTTTAAATGGCTTTCAATCAACTGGCAACTATTCTCAAATAACACAAATTTATCGGGCTAAGTTTTATCACTTGGAAACGTAATCTGGATATAGTGTTGACTTCTGAGGATTATGGTTTAGTTCTGAAAATGGTCTGTCCACCGGTACCTGGTGAAAGGGGCAACCAAAGAGGAAACCCGACTTTACCAAAGGTGGATAAAAGCTGATAGGATGACACGGTGCTATGTACTGGCTTTTATGTCAAATGTATTGCAGTATCATCATCAGTCAATGAAGACTATCTTTGACACAATCCTAAGCCTGACAGAAATGTTTGGGGCTCAAGGATGTGCGACTAGACAGGTCGCCATGAAGGCCCTTATGAACACAACCATGGCTGAGGGTACACCGGTTAGGGACCACACTTTGAAGATGATTGGTCTTCTGAACGAGCTTCAGGTCCTTGGAACAAAAATTGATGGGGAAACCCAGGTCGATATCTTACTCTAGTCACTACCAGACTCATTTCAACAGTTTCGCCTGAATTACAACATGAAAAAGTTGGACTTCACGTTGGCAGAACTATTGAAAGAGTTTCATGCAGTTGAAGGTGTAATTTGAAAATCAGCGAGTGCTTTTGTTGCTGAAAAATGTTCTGCTTCTAAGCCGAAAGGCGATAATATGAAGAAGAAGTTTCAACAACAGGCTAAGGCACAGACAGTCTACCCTGCTTAGGAAAATGTGAAGAAGCCTAAGGGCAAGTGCTATCACTGTAAGAAGTCTGGTCACTACAAGAACAACTGCCCGGATCTTCTCAACAAATGGAACAAATAAGGTAAATCTTATTCTCTAGTTGTTGAAACATGTTTAGCGGTGTTATCTACCAGTACCTAGTGTGTAGATACGGGAGCCACTAATCATGTCTGCAATTCATTGTAGGAGTTTCAGAAAACCAAATAGCTTAGAGATAGAGAGACCTACCTACACATGGAAAATGCTACTAAGGTCGTTGTTATTGGTGTAGAAGATATTAGTTTATCTTTTAATAGAAATAAGAATTTAATTTTAAAGAATGTTCTTTATGTACCTTTAATCAGAAAAAATTTAATTTCAATTTTTGATTTGTTTTGAGATGGATATTCAATTTATTTTAATAATGATGTCATTATTAAGAATAGTAAATATGTTATCTATCGTGGTACATTAGTAAATGATTTTTATGTATTAAATCTTGATATTTCTGCATTGAAACATAACGAGGTAAATAACACACATGTATTACCACTTAAGAGAAAGAGTTATTCTTTAACGAACTAACATATCTTTGACACTTACGTCTAGATTATATTAATCTAAAAAGAATTCAAAGACTAGTAGAAGATAGACCTTTGAGTTCATTGGAAGTGGAGGCACTTTCAATCTGTGAATCCTGCTCAAAATGTAAGATGACCAAGAGGCCGTTTATAACAAAAAGATATAGAGCCAAAGACGTGTTGGAATTGGTTCATTCAGATTTATCTAGAGTGATGAATATCCATGCAAGAGGTGGCTATGAGTATTTTGTCACTTTCATTGATGATTACTCTAGGTACAGATACATTTACCTGCTTCACCAAAACTCTGAGACCTTTGAGAAATTCAAAGCGTTTAAGGCTGAGGCAGAGAAGTGGATAGGTAAAAGTATCAAAATCCTGCGATCTAGTTGTGGCGGTGAGTATCTCTCAAGAGAGTTTAGGGACTATTTATCTATAGAAGGGATGGCATCTCAGTTGTATGCACCTGGTATGTCTTAGTAGAACGGTATAGCAGAAAGAAAAAATAGGACTCTTAAGGAGATGGTAAGGTCCATGATGAGGTATTCAGATTTACCTGATTATTTTTGGGTTATGCATTAGAAACAGCGACTTATATTCTGAACTTGGTACCAACAAAGGCAGTACCTTCTACTCCCAAAGAACTGTGGACTAAGCTCAAACCTAGTCTAAGACATGTTCAGATTTGGGGGTGTTCAGCACACGTGCTGAAGAAGGATGCCGGTTCGTTGGAATTAAGATCAGAAGTCTGTTTCTTTATTAGATATCTCAAAGGAATGAAAGGTGGTCTGTTCTATAATCCTAAGGATCAGAAGGTCATTGTTAGTACCAATCCCCAATTCGTGAAAGAGAATTATATGTTAAACTACCAGCCTGAATCCCGTGTGATTCTTAATGAGTTAAGAGGAGAGACACCGACACAGTCTTCTACGATACCACCAGTACAGAATGATTCATCACCTATCATGAGTACACATCCACAGGGAGAGCATAGTGGGTGGGTAATTTGTTTACCCATGATGTATACTCTTTTGGGTGAATCGTATGATAAAATCCCAGAAGAGCAACATACCAAACCCGATAACTACAAAGAGACAATTTTGGACAAAGATACGAATCTTTGGTATAGGGCTATGGAATCTGAAATGGAGTCTATGTACTCCAATAAGGTCTAGGAACTTGTAGATCCAACTGATGGGATAAAACCCATTGGGTTCAAATAGATATATAAGAAAAAGAGAAGAGCAGACGGGAAGGTTAAGACCTTCAAAGTTAGGCTTGTTGCAAAAAGGTTCACTCAGAAAGAAGAGATCAATTATGAGAAAACTTTTTTACCGGTAGTCATGCTTAAGTCTATCCAGATTCTCTTACCCATTGCTATACATTTCGATTACAAAATTTGGCAAATGGATGTCAAGACGACTTTTCTAAATGGAAGTCTCGAGGAGTGCATCTATATGATGCAACTAGATAGGTTCATAATAAAGGGCCAAGAGCACATGTTGTGCAAGCTTAAGAGAGCCATTTATGGACTTAAGCAAGCATCGAGGTCATGAAACATTCAATTTGATCAGGCGATTAAAAACTTTGGCTTTGATCAGAGTCCTGAAGAGTCGTGTGTGTATAGGAAGCGAGATAGTAGCGTGGTGGTGTTTCTGGTACTATACATGGATGACATCTTGCTCATCGAAAATGATGTTGGGGTGTTATCTTCCGTGAAGGTATGGTTGTCCATCCAATTCGATATGAAAGACTTGGAAGAAGTCAGTCACATCCTTGAGATCAAGCTTACGCGAGATTGAAAACAAAGAATGTTGGCACTATCTTAGG
Organism: Aequorea victoria; assembly: GCA_032361285.1. Lineage (NCBI taxonomy): Eukaryota > Metazoa > Cnidaria > Hydrozoa > Leptothecata > Aequoreidae > Aequorea > Aequorea victoria. Next base: position 6,261 of record JAUTBS010380616.1, on the reverse strand, counting down.
CGCGGTATATCGACTTGATTGCTAGCTCGCTTTAGCATGCAAGACTAAGAAAAGATTTCTTCTCTTCAGGCATGAAATCACTTTATCTCGGGATTAATGTTCTACGACACCTGAGGAGATAGAGAAGATGAGGGACATCCCTTATGCTTCGGCAGTAGAAAGCCTCATGTATGCTATGCTCTGCACCAAACCAGATATCTACTTTGCTGTAGGCATGGTTAGTAGATATAAGTCTAACCCAGGGCTAGAGCACTGGACTCCGGTGAAGAACATTCTCAAGTAGCTTAAAAGGACTCGAGATTACATGTTGGTTTACCAGCCCAAAAATCTAGTACCTTTAGGGTACACGGATTCTGATTTCCAATTTGATAAAGATTCAAGAAGGTCCATATCTGGATACGTGTTTATCTTAGGAGGTGGAGCCATAAGTTGGAGGAGTGTGAAGCAATTTTATATTGCTGACTCCACTATGGATGCCAAATATGTGGCAGCCTCTGAGGCAGCCAAGGAGGCTGTTTGGCTCCAAAACTTCTTGATGAACTTAGATGTGGTGCCTTCGGTATGATCGGCTATTACACTTTATTGTGATAATAATGAAGCGATCACTAACTCTAAGGAATCACGAGTTCATAAGAAGGGAAAGCACAAAGAGCGTAAATATCATCTCATCCGAGAGATCATGCAGCGTGGAGATGTTGTTGTGTGTCAGATTGCATCTAGGGACAATCTTGCGGATCCTTTTATAAAGGCATTAGCAGCGAAAATGTTTGATATGCATGTAAAGGTGCTTGGTGTCAAGTGTATGCAGGTGTGACTTTGAGTATAAGTGGGAGATTCTTAGGGTTATATATACTAAAAGTGATGCTTTTTTGTATATTATTTATTATTTATTCGATAAAGTACCATTTTAATAAAAATTTAAATGAGAATAAATACTTTTATATTTTATTTCATATTTATGAAGCTTGTCCATTTATTCGTGTCGAGTATATGATTCGGTATATAGAGTTCGGCTTACATACGGAAGATCGAATCATAAGTTGTGACAGAATATTTTTAATTAAAATTCACAGTCTAGATGGAATTGAAAAAATTATTGAAAAGACTGTAACACATTATTTTAGTAGGCTTGTCTTGTGTAAAATTTGATAAAAAAATTTTATCCAATAATTAATAAAATAGTAATAAATTAATTAAAATAACAAACTAATTAAAATTTAATAAATTAAATTTTGTATTCTGAAAAAGTTTTGTAATAAATAAATAAGAGAATAACCTCATAAATAGAATTTATTATGTTAACGATTAAATAAAGGAAAAGATGAGATAAGAAATTAGAAATAAGATAATAAGGGAAAAATGAGGCAAAATAGGAAAATAAAATAATGATGGAAGGGATAACAGCTGTGCTAAATTCAAATAGGAAGATATCTCGGTGGAGAGATTTGAGGGAAGGGATGACAGCAAATCCCTTGATCTCTGCTAGCAACCCTTCTTTAAAAGAGAGGTCTGCCCCCTCAGGAAACCCATCATTCTCAAAAATCATCTCTCTTGGTTTCTCCCTCTATGTGATCTCCCTCTTGGCTCCCTCTGCCTAGCACAACCAACCACCGCTACCACCACCACCGGGGACCACCACCAATATCGGCGTTGCCCCCCGTGAGCACTTCCATCACCGTCTTTATCATCATTATCATCACCTTACAAGTGATCACAGGTTATGTCACACCCGCTCCCCCGAGGGTAATACTCCTTACTCAGAGTGGGGTGACTAAGTCAACTCAAACAACCATCCTTCATGTTTAAACATCATGATTCAAACCGTTACTTAAAAGCTATCAATCATAAACAACATTCTATAAGTCCACAACTATCTTCATTACAATCTAAGAAAAATAACCATGTGGAATGCACCATCACAACATTCAAACGACTATACTGTAGCCAACTGTTCTAGAAATACAACACAAAAGATAAAATATAATCCTTCGCATCTAATGTCTTCAAAACCTCTTGCACCGGCACAAGTGGACATACCTATACCCCCAAGCTAATGATCTGCAATCACAAGGTTACAGGAGAGTGGCTTAGTATAAAGTGAAATGTAACATGAAACACAGTTAATAAGAATCATCTTCACTCATTCATCTTGAACAATATGCTATAGACTTTACAATAAAATAGAAGATACAATCTTTAATAAGGGATTAACATCAAATTCCATGATTTTATTTCAGAAAAGTACAAGATGTCATTTTACACCCAACATATTTTACTGCCCTCACCTTCGGGCTTTCCCCGATATAGTATGTTACACTGCCCTCACCTTCGAACTTGCCCCAATGGAGTATGTTACACTGCCCTTACCTTTGGACTTGCCCCAATGGGGTATGTTACACTGCCCTCACTTTCGGGCTTGCCTCAATTGAGTATGTAACATTGCCCTCACCTTCAGATTTCCCCCAATGGAGTGTGTAACATGGCCCTCACCTTCGGGCTTCCCCCAAAGGAGTGGGTAACACTGCCCTCACCTTCGGGCTTGGGATGATTGCCTACTTAACTTGGCATGCGCACACAAGCAACAATTTATATAACTAAAGCCATTTTAATCATATGAATTCACTTCAACACATGGTTATGACAATATAAGATAATGATCAACATCATTCTTCATTCAATAATCTTCTTTACATTAACATGATATCACATCAAAAGAATTGACCAAAACATTTAAAAAAAGATGCACGTGTCATATCTCACTTTACTAGGACTAGCCACTCTCACCTTTGTACCAACAGCTTTAAGCTTGGCCTCCTTAATCACGAGGCGCTGGGCCTTCTTCCTCAACCACCCTTCTGGAGCCTATAATTTACAATAATAATACATAGGGATTCATCTTAATCTTAAAGAATTTTACCCTTTCAGGTTTTTATAGGTTAGATATACTTATTAGCGACATTTTTCATGAAGAAACCTAGGGCCAAAAGGGTCTACAAGTGCTCTAAAACACCCTTGGAAAAAAAATTATTTTCTTCATTTAGGTCGACTCATAGGGCTTGGGTTCGACCCACTCTTCCTTCGGGTCGACACCCACGTGCTGCTGGGAAGGTTTGGGTCGATGCGTGAGCTGCTGTGGTCGGCTCACAGGGCTCACGACCAAAGGTTGAGTCGCCACCACAGGCGCTTGGGTCGACTTAACACACGATTTCGGCTTGGGTCGATACACCCGCCCCATGGGTCGACCCATTTCTCCGCCTGTCAAAACTACCGAGAGCTGAAATTTCATGGGTCGACTCACAGCTCATCAGTGTCGACCCAAACCACCGCCTGTCAAAAGAACCGAGAGTTGACAAGGCATGAGTCGACACCACTCCTCCACGGGTCGACTCACAACATGAAAAAAGCTGTATGCTCTGTTTTCGACCAGAAAATGATTTAAGGACCTATTTGGGTGGAAAATGGAGTTCCTTCCACTCCATCCGAGGCTCAACAACTCACAAAAATGACCCTCCTCCACAACCATAACTTCCAACTCCCCAAGACTTTTTGTGAACATCATTCAACCGAAAATCAATGACAAAACTCCAACCTTTCTCCTTCAAACTAGAAAACCAAAAATAGATAAAGAAAAGAGGCTCACAACAAGAATGGTTCTAAGGTCGCGAGAGTTGGGGGAGAAAGGTTCTATGATTCGACCAAGAAAGGTATTTCTTGGTCTACAACTTTTCTTTACACTAACAAAAATAATTCTTACCTCAAGAACTCTGACAATGGCAAGGAAAACCTTTCATTTCCCTTCTCTTCTTCGGCTTTCCTACTTCTCCAGCTTCTCATTCCCTCTTTCTCAGGAACCTTACTCGCGTTTCTCTCCTTTCTCTCAGACGATCTTTCTCTCTCTCTCTCTATCTCTGGAAACTTCCCCGACAAGATGGGATAATCTCACCTACCAGTCCCAATCTCCTGACTTGTGTCAGGAGGTCAAATCACCCATCCCACAATTGCATACCACCCCTTCTTCTAAAGGTATTTACACATTTAAATCCTTATTTCCAATAAAATACTGGATTGGCCCCAATTTAATTAAACTATAATAAAACAAATTTATGGGATGTTACAATAACTGTAGACTATAGAAAGAATATAGAATGCGAGACTGTATGTAGAAGTCTAGAAGAATGGCGTACCTTTGGAATGTATGAACAATAGTTATATATAAATGGTGTGGGGGCGCAAATCACAGGATTTGGTAGAGGGAAATTCCTAATTTCTCGACTCGAGCGAGAATCTCGAGGTGCATGACATATCCGAGTGGGATCTTCAGGATGTCTGGTGATCTGATCCCTAATTTTCTGCTAAGGTAGCTGTTTGGAGTGATCTTTTGGAGAGATCATCGGCGGTGATTTTAGAGCTTCATTTTTGGTGCTTGGCTGACTGACCGAGCATGCCCCCTTAGATTATTTCCCAAATGCTCCGTGACCTGGTCGGTATATCTGACCAGTTTGATATGTCCCCGATCGACTTGGATTGCATTTATCATTGTTTTTAGCACTGATTGTTTTTTCATTCTAGTCGATCAGTCGATATTAATATTTTGTTAGATTTCTCTCGATCGGTCTTAGGTGACCGTTTTGTTCATACTCATCAAATGTACCATATTTTCAAGCCGAATGCTCTTGGCGATGGGAATATCTTTACCTGAAGTGGCGGACAGTTGCTAAGTTACGCTGTCATTTACACTTCCCGAGGTGGCAGTTACACATAGAACGAGGAGGCATTTCCTCTTTTCGAGGTGACGACTACTAGGGCTGTCAAATGTTACTTCTTCTTAAATGAAGGTCTTTTCAAATGCTAGAAACGACGGTCGTTTGGTGTTTGATCAACACGTGGCTTGATCTGGACCATCGATCAATTCTCATCGGACGGTCGGGATTGCTCGGCCTCAGAATCGTTGGATTTAAATGCCTTTTTTAATTTGGGCCGCTCATATTTTTCCCATATATAGGCAGGGGAGGGCTTCTCGTCATTTTTTACACTTTGCATATTTTAGTTTTACATTTTACCTTTCTTCTCCTGCGTGCGTTCCCCGACGAGCCTCCATTACCACCATCGAGAAGGCTCTACAACTCCTCCTTCCATCCAGTCGAAGTCGTGTCACTTATCTTTTTTCTAGTAAGCCTCCTTGCTTTTCCTCGCTTTTCTTCTTTGTTTGGGTGTCCCTTCACTCGAAGGATCAATCCTGGCTTCTTCGAGTTCTGAATTAGAAGTCCTCCTATACCCTCGTTTCTTCCCTCCAATCCCTTTGTTTTCATCAATAGGGTAGAGTTTTTCAATAGGCATTCCCCTTTCCGCCCTCCTTTCGAGGTTTTTGTCTTGGATAGCCCTCTGTTTGGTGTATCCTGTAAGGAAGCCTATACCAAAGTTAGGTTCATTTTACCTACTGTTCGACTGGGTACAATAGAGTACCCCCAAGAAATTGAGTCTTCTACGGGCAAGCTCTCCCCGTCTGGGTCGAAGACCACGGTCTTGGTCCCTGACCCTGTTACTCTCCTGAATTAAGAGCATTTATTGCCTGCTGGTGGGGAGAGCTCCAGCGTAGTTGCTCGCCTCTTTGAGGAGGGCGGTTAGGGTTTTGCTGCTGAACCTATTTCCTCCGTTTCCTAAGCCTCTGACCTAGAGCGCTTACGTGAAACATTTTGCATTCCTTCCTCTGTAGCCTGCAGGGTCCCAGATCCTGGTGACCGAGCATGCTCTTGCTCACTCGGGGAGGTGTGTTTATACGAACATGCCTTCCCTGCTCGTCTCCATCTTCCTTTTCCCCCACATTATCTGAGAGCTTCTAGACTTCTTAGGTCTTGCTTCGGGCCAACTGATGCCCAACGCATGGAGGATTCTCCTTGGCGTGATCATCCTATGGGAAGAGGCTAGCGGGGGCCAATCCAACCTCTCAGTAGAGGAATTCCTCTACTATTACCAGCCCAAGGAGAGATAGCCTAGGTGGTATTTCTTTTAGTCTCTTAGTCGAATGACCGAGTAGTCGTTCATGGTTGCACCTCATCCGAAAAGCATTGGAAGGAGAGGTTCTTTTTTATCTTTGGGGAGGGATGTGAATTCTAGCCCTGGGAAGAAGTTGGCACCGACACCCCTAGGATCATCCCTTATTGGGAATACCCTCAGGCAGGGGACATCATCGCCGAGCCTTTAGTGGACAATGAGGTTAAGGTCAGGGTCAGAATTGCCAAAGAGTTCAAAGATAGATCCTGT
>JAUTBS010380615.1:0-17556 GCA_032361285.1 Aequorea victoria | reverse complement strand
ATCGAGGGTACTAACGACATTTGTGTGACCGATCGACCGAACAAAACTGCAAAGATCGAGGAGGTTATCACCTTCTCTGAAGCCGATGCTCGAGGAATTCAACAGCCGCATGACGGCCCCTGGTCTTCACCATGGTCCTAGCTAACTACAAAGTATGCAGGATCCTGGTGGACAATGGCAGCTTAGCCGATATCTTGTTCCTCGGCGCCTTCGATCAACTCAACATCAACCGAGAGAAACTGCATCCGGTAAGATCGCCCCTCGCGAGGTTCATGGGAGAAAGAGTATAGCCAATGGGATCAATTGAATTGCCTCTCACAATTGGCCTTAGCCCAAAACAGGCCACCCAGATGGGGAACTTCCTAGTTATTGATTGTCCCTCGGCGTACAACATCATCTTGGGCAGACCATCTCTTAACCAGCTGAAGGCAATGACCTCCACCTACCATTTGATGCTAAAATATTCGACAGAACATGGGGTGGCAGAACTCAGGGCTAACCAGATCAGAGCACGAGAATGCTACAACACCTCTTTTCGGGAGCCTAAGCTAAAGGAAATCCTAACTCTTGATACGGCTGAGGTCCAAGATGAAGAGGTCATCCGAAGGGGAGAACCAATAGAGGACCTCCTCAAAGTCAGCCTAGACGAAAGGAAACCAGACTGGGAGGTCCAGATTGGGTCAGCCCTTCCTCTTAACATGAAGACTGAGTTGGTCAGTTTCTTGAAGATATATCAATCCATCTTTGCCTGGACACACGAGGATATGACCGAAATCAGCCCCGAGGTGATCACGCACCACTTATGCGTCAATCAACTTCATAAGTTGGTCAAACAGAAGCAACGAATCTTTGCTAAAGAAAGGAATGAGGCCATAGTCGACGAGGTCGATCAACTGTTGAGTGTAAGATTCATTTGGGAAGTGCGGTATCCGGATTGGCTTACCAATGTAGTCCTCGTGAAGAAGTCAAACGGTAAATGGAGGATGTGCATCGACTTCACCGACCTCAATAAGGCTTGTCCGAATGATAGCTACCCCCTTTCCAAATCGACCAACTAGTAGATTCCACCAATGGTCACGAGCTCCTCAGTTTCATGGACGCATTCTTCGGCTACAACCAGATACTAATGAATGAGGATGATCAGGAAAAAACCTCCTTCATCACTGACCGATGAACCTACTACTACCGAGTCATGCCCTTCGGCCTAAAAAATACAGGGTCGACTTATCAGCTACTGGTAAACCTCATATTGAAGAAGCAGATTGGCAGGAACATTGAGGTCTATATGGACGATATGCTGACAAAAAGTAATAAAGTAGCCGACCACTTTGCCGACCTCGAATAGACCTTCCAAGCCTTGCACGACTTCAACATGAAGCTGAACCCGACTAAGTGCGCATTCGGAGTCTGAGAGGGAAAATTCCCCAGTTTCATGGTCAGCGAACGAGGAATCGAGGCTAACCCTGAGAAGATTAAGGTCATCTTAGAAATGCAGTCCCCAAACACGACCAAGGAAGTACAGAAGCTCACAGGCCGGTTGGCAGCATTAAACCTATTCATATCCAAAGCAAACGATAGCTGCGCACCTTTTTTCGCCATCCTAAAAAGGACATTCAACTGGACGAAAACTTGTGAGAAAGCCTTCGTTGACCTCAAGCTATACTTAGCTTCTCCCCCACTGCTCTCCCGAGCAGTTTTCGGGGAGGAGCTCTTACTTTACTTGGCCATTTTTGAAACCGCAGTGAGTTTGGCCTACATTCGAGAAGTAGAGGGAGCACAAAGACCCATCTACTACACAAGTAGGGTATTTCGAGGAGCAGAATCTAGGTATTCTCAGGTGGAGCAGCTCGCATTCGCCTTGGTCATCTCGGCCAGAAGACTGCGGCCCTACTTTAAGTCCCACACCATAATCGTATCGACCGATCAACCACTACAGCAGATATTATAGAGACTCGAGACCTCTGGTCGCCTGGCACAATGATTAATGGAATTGGGCGAGTTCGACATCCAATTTTGGCCACGACAAGCCATCAAAGGGCAAGTCATAGTAGACTTCATTGCCGAGTTTACAGTCGAGATCCCGCCTACCGAGCAATACCCAGATTAACCAGTAGGAAGTCCCTCGACCACCTTGCATGGACAGTCAGCATGGACAGATCCACAAACCACTCGGCTAGTGGCGCCAGCCTCGCCATAATCTCCCCACAACGAGATGAGTTAGAGTACTCCATCCATTTTAGTTTCCAAGCAACTAACAATGAAGCTGAATAAGAGACAGTTATAGGCAGCCTCAAACTAGCATTGGCACTGGGGCAACATAGCAGGTCAAACTCCTTAGTGACTCGTAGCTAGTAGTCGATCAAATCCAAGGACAGTACAAAGCACGAGAAGACCGGATAAAGGCTTATAAAGCAATCACCGGAAAGCTAACAACCAAGTTTAATAAATTCATAATCGAGAGAGTCCTCAGAGACCTCAACCAGCGAGTCAATAACCTTGCTCGACTGGCCTCAGCTCCCGAGGGGTAGTGGAGTAGAAGAATATTCATAGAGTACCTGAACTAGCCGAGCATCATCCCGAGAGAGGAACCACTGATAGTAAATTGGACGCAAATCTGTGTGGTCTGGGCTGAAGATATAGTCAACTTTCTTCGAGATGGTCAATTATCTACCGACCGAGCTGAAGCCAAAAAATTGAGGTACCGAGAAATCAAGTACACACTCATCAATGACATCCTTTATAAGCGCGGCTTCTCGGTACCCTACCCTAGATGCGTCTCAAAAGAGGAGTTCGAGTACATAATGAAAGAGATACACGAGGGAGTATATGGAAATCACTCACGCGCTCGAGTCCTTTCAGGAAAGAACCTAAAGGCTGGTTATTACTGGCCCACCATACAGAAGGATGCCGAGGACTTTGTCAAGAAATGTGACAAATGATAGAGGTTTGCAACCATCCCCAGACAGCCGCTGAAAGAGCTCATTGTGGTTACCACTCCATGGTCATTCGCTCAGTGGGAAATCGACATTGTAGGACCATTTCTAATCAGAAGAGGTCAGGTAAAATTCTTAGTAGTAGCAATCGACTACTTCACCAAATGGGTAGAAACTGAGACGTTGGCAAAGATCACCGACCAGAAGGCAGTAGACTTTGTATAGAGGTCGATCATATGTCGATTCGGCATCCCAAAGAGTATTATCATTCACAACGGCATATAATTTGATCGTAGAAGGTTCAGAGAATTCTTTGGTTCATTCGGCATCCAGAATAGGTACTCTTCTCCTGCTCACCCACAAGCTAATGGGCAGGTCAAGGTGGCCAACCGAATGATCCTGAAGATAATCAAAACCAAGCTGAAGATAGCAAAGGGCCTCTAGGCCGAGGAGCTCCTAAATGTTCTCTAGGCCTATCGGACCACCGTCCAAACACCGACAGGAGAGACCCCTTTTATGCTTACCTATGGAAGCGAGGCGGTCATCCCAGTGGAAGCCGGTTTAATGAGCCACCGAGTAGCCAACTTCGACGAAGAACAGAATGATCAAACCTTCGAGAAAACTTGGACCAGTTAGATGAAGCCCGAGAAACCTCGACTCTCAGAAAGGCAAGCTACCAACAGAAGATGAAGAAGTGCTATGAATACAATGTGAAAAAGAAAGAATTATGAATAGGAGATTTGGTCATCCGAAAGGTCTCCCTTGCTACTAAAGACCCACGAGAGGGCAAGTTGGGCCCAAATTGGGAAGGTCCATACCAAGTAAAAGACTGAGTAAGGTCCGGTGTGTATCGACTGAAGGATGCATTCGACAGGGTACTGCCACATGCATGGAATGCCGAGCACCTCAGGAAGTACTATCAATAAAGATATGTAAGAATATCAAAGAAATAAAAGCATTTTCTTCTTTATATATTTTCATATTTGTATAGAACTGTACATCCCAAAGTTCGACAGATTAGGTCATCTCTGGACCTACTCGGCCCAATCGTGATTGGATCGACTTAAAGGCGTCCAACCGAGGCCCAAAAATAACGTTCGACAGAGTAGGTCATCTCCGAACTTACTCGGCCCAATTGTGATTGGATCGACTTAAAGGCGTCCAACTGAGGCTCGAAAATAACGTTCAACAGAGTAGGTCATCTTGGGACCTACTCGGCCCAATCGTGGTTGGATCGACTTAAAGGCGTCTAACCGAGGCTCGCAGACAAAGTTCAACAGATTAGGTCATCTCGGGACCTACTCGACCCAATCGTGATTGGATCGACTTAAAGGCGTCCATCCGAGGCCTAAAAACAACGTTCGACATAGTAGGTCATCTCCGGACCTACTCGGCCCAATTATTATTGGATCGACTTAAAGGCGTCTAACCGAGACCCAAAAACAACGTTCGACAGAGTACGTCATCTCAGGATCTACTCGGCCTCAATCACGGTTGGATCGACTTAAAGGCGTCCAACCGAGGCCCAAAGATAAAGTTCGACAGATTAGGTCATCTCGGGACCTACTCGGCACAATCATGGTTGGATCAACTTAAAAGCGTCCAATCGAGGCCCGAAAATAAAGTTCGACAGATTAGGTTAGATCAATTGAAGGTATCCAACCAAGGCAGTTACGGTTGACCGAAAGACAGATAGATCATTTAAGGGATCCAATCAAGCCCACGAAAAAGCTCGACCGAGGGACCAAACACTTGGCAATTTCATTTTCCCAAAGTGGTGGTTAGTCAGAATAAGGGAAGGGCTATCAGAGAGCCCGACCGAGGGACCAAACACTTGGGAAATTTCATTTGCCCAAAGTGCTGGTCAGTCAGAACAAGGGAAGACCTATCAGAAAGTCCGACCAAGGGACCAAACATTTGGCAAATTTAGGTCCAAGGTTCTGGTCAAGTCAAGACAACAAGGGCCACTTGGGACCCGACTGGACCAACCGACTGAAGGGTCCAACACTTAACGAAATAAGCAGCATGCAAGAAAAAGAAAGGCATTCATTCAGATTTGAGATATAACATTTTAAGATGCTTTCATTCCATTTCAAAAAGTTCAAAAGATTGTTCTTACAAAAGCATAAAGTACAAAAAGAGTTCATGAAAAGAAGTGGTTATGCCGAGAGTTTATCGACAGTCTTCTCGATCGATCCACCTTCCGGGCGTACAGGGTCGTCCATCCGCCAGTGGAACCGGGAGAAGTCCAGGTCTTTGAAAAAAGCAGCTGCCTGGGCCTTCATCGCATCGAAACCGCTAACGTAGTACTCATTAGTGTCCATTTCAAACTCTTCGGAGGCCTTGAACGCCTCTACAGCTCCTTCCTTGGCCTTGACCTCAGCGGCGAGCCTCGCTTCAGACTGGGCCTTCTCCTTCTCGAGGACTTCTCTCTCAGCCAAGAGATGGGCATTGTCCTTCATGGCCTCGATGACCAAACTCTGGGCCTCATCCTTCTCTCTTTTTAGTTGCTCGCCTTGAGCCTTGTACTTGCTCAGCAGAGTGGCCACCTTCTTGGCCTTTGCAGTATGAATCCGCTGTCGTTAATAGTAGTGGCTAGCCATATGACGGGCTCGAGCACAAGTCTGCAAGCGACAAAAACAAGAAAAAGAGGATTAAATATAAAACAAAAGAACTCTAGGAAAGGGCTGAAAGCATGAAGGAAAAAGAAGAGCATCAATATTTTTCTTTTACCCGAGTAAGGTCCATCATCATGTCTCGGGCCAGAGGAAACGTTGCCACCTCAGACAAAGAGCAATTGGCGATACCAACAAACTCGATCATCTTGTTCATAGCCGCATCAAAATCAGTCAGGATATCGATGGGCAGAACAGTAAGACCCTTCGTAGAGTTGGGCCCTGCCCCAACAGAAGGGCTGTGAGCAGTAAAGATGGCTGAGGGAGTCCCTTCAGCATGTACTGAAGGCGCAGGGGCCTCAGGAGAGTCCAGCTCGACAATTGCTGGGGCCTTCCCCTCATCAGCCAGAGAAATGTCCAACTTGGGCTTCTTCGTAGTCGGGGGGCTTGACCTCGGATTTCCAGGAAAAGACCTTCTGGGCTGCGGCTCTCCCCGGTCTCTTTGACATACCTACAGTAGAAGGATCAAAAGAAAGTCAAAGCCAAGTACAAGCATGAAAAGAAATAGGAAAATAGAAAATGGCCAAACAAAAGGGGCAGAGGTGCTCACCCAGAACCTCAGGGCCGAGTAGCAAAGCACTCAGCGAGTGGGGGGTCACCAGCTGGCCGAACAGCCGAGTAGGGTGGTCCTGAGCCTTCTTCACCCTGGCCTTAACCTGGGCATCAATCTCAGGTTTGGTAGAAAGAACATCGTGGTCATGCTTTCCCCTCTTCATCCTGATCCGTGAAGTATGGGGGCCGACCACCTCGTCCGGTTGGAATTCCCAACCGAGCCTAGAGAGAAAGAAGAATACCTTCTTTTGAAATTTATTTGATGAAGGGCAGCCAAGGATGAGGGTTCGGCCATCCGACCGAGCCTGGAAATAATACCAGCCGAGCTATTTTTCCTTCAGTTGATAGCAGTAGAGGAATTCATCCACTAACAAGTAATGCTCTCCACCAAAAATTTTCTCCCAGATAATGATCGACCCATAAAGGATCCTCCAGGCATTGGGCATCAACTGGCCCGGGAATAAACCTAAAAAATCTAAGAGTTCCCTAACTATTCTAGAAAAAGGTGACCTAAGCCCAGTAATAAAGGCATGATCGTACATACCCAACCTGCCATCGGGGCGTAGGCACGCCCGCTCACCATTCTGAGCAAAGCCAGAACTCTATGGAAGGCAGAAGACAGAGGGAATAGTGAAGGCGAAGCAGGTCAGTCGCCCGACTGACCGAGTTGATGAGCTCAACAGCAAAGTCTTGAGATCCCTCCTCGAAAAGTTGAGCAACCGAGCTCGAGGCTTCGCCTCGATCGACTTGTGATGACTCCCAGGGAGGAGAGGTGGGGAACAAAATTGTCCGATCGCTGCTCGAACTATCGGAAGAATGGACTTCTTGGGGAAAGTCCATGGCCCCACTCCTCAAAAAAGGAATGGTGTACTGAACGGTAACAGACACCTTCCTAAGGTATAACTCAAAAGAAGGATGATTGGGCACGAATGCACCAACCGAGGGGGAAGCTCAAACTAAGCAAAGAAAAATACAAGTCTATCAGCGAGGAAAGAAGGGGAAGGAGCAGTGAAGCGAGGATAAGAAAGAACCTCCGACTCGGAATCAAATGAAGCTAGGATGGCTCGAATGCAAACAAAGGACACTAAGGTAAAAGGAAGAGGGAAGAAACGCTTACTAGGGAATAGCGGAGGCAGAGAAGACCCGAGAAACTTAGATGAAAACTCAAAACAAAGGAAGTCGACGCCCGAATGAGGAGGAACACGAGAACAAGTATATATTGGAGTTATGGTTTTGAAAGAGTCAAATAAAAACTCCAGACACCTATATATATAAACCTTACACGAAGGGCCCAGATTAAAATAGGTTTCTCAATCCAACGACCCCAAAAATGCACAACATCAGTCGTCCGATTTGTTAAAACCGACGGACCAGATAAAGCCACGCGTCGAAGGAAGGCCAAAGGAGCGCCATTTCAGAAATCTTGAAAAAGATTTGCATTTAAGGGGATGGGACATTTGGCATCCCAAAATTGTCACCTTGGGAAACGGAAAGGACACCTAGAGTCCCGTATAACCGTCATCTCGGGGAGTCGAAACGATATCGTACCAACGGTATAAACCATTATTTTGAAGATATTCTCTTCGTCGAGCAAGTATGCTTCGAAAATAGGAGACTTCTGATAAGGATAAAATTTTGGTTGGTTCCCACCGATCAAATGAATAGACAACCGAGCATTGAAGAGATATCCCAAAAGAGGAGTAGGTGAAAGGATATTTCATGCGACCGAAGTCGACCTACCGGCACGTGCCAATGGATAAGCATAGTACAGGTTCCCTCCTCGGTCGGGCAACTGTACTTGGTCAGACGAATCTACTCGGTCATGATGACCGATCGAGGAGATGACCCATCTCGCACCAGAAAGGCAACACCGACAATCTCGCCTAAAAACACTCCGAACAACTGTTCCCACGGAATATCAGCAGTCAGGTCAAAGCAAATCCTGAGATTCACGCCCAACACCCGAATTTTTAGGGATCCCCTCCAAAGATTCCGAACCTGGGAAAAACTATAAATAAACAGGCATATACGGACTCCAGAGGTACGCAACTACAAGATTTATACTCCGCCTATACATTCTCTATTTGATTTTATCTACTACCAGTCCTTTGACTTAAGCATCGGACAGTCTTAGGCCGGTACCCTACCGGTGCTTAGATTCTAATCTTTTTCAGGTTCATCAGTAGAGCACTGGGCGAACAACTTGGCAACGTTAATTGGAAGCAAACCGAGAACTCTATTGACCGTTCAGATTCAGGTACCAACAATTTTAATTGAACATAATCATGGCACACGATAAGTGGTATAAACAATGTGGTAGCAACATTCACCTTTTTTTCTTGTCAAAATATTTATATTTTTAATTATCTAGATAAAATCACATGATCTCGTTATCAAAGACGAAAAATCAGCATATCAAATCTGGACATAACAAATATTAATATCATAATGGTAATAGCGATATGATCATTAATAATGTGTGAGAACCATAATCATAAACAATAGTAACCAGTGCCACAATGAATAATACTCGAGGCATCCTCGACCCGTTGAATCCTACATCGAACTTAGAGTCACCTCAGGATGACGCCTGAGTTTTTTCCCTAAGATGATCCGATTTAGGTCACCAGACACACCTGAGATGTCCCTTAAACAGTTGAGCAACTAGAGTCACCACGGTCTCCGGGCTGAATCTTTTTCCTAGCGGACAGAGTCACCTCTGTAGAGGTATGTCCCATGAGCTTTCACATGATCCCAAAAAAAAATCATAATTGCACTATAAATATATAATGAAAACTTTGTATCACATACAATTAAAAATATAGGGAATTTAAAAAAATTATGTAAAATGCTAAATCACTCACCTGAGGTCCAAGGAACGCATAATGCGCAACAACAATGACTATATACGGGTCAAACATCACCCTGATCTATGCAAATGTAAAATATTATCGTTAATAATTAATGCTATACTCAACGACTATTTAAATACTAAGCGAATCTCCATTAAAATTCCGTACATATGAGTTTTCTTAACTTATTATTATTCTGGGTATTTTAATTTAATATTTAATTATGTACTTAATATTTATTATTGTTTTGGTATAATGTTTTTAATACTTATGGACGGTTAACACCCATGATTGGGGTTGACTTTTGTATTTAACAAATTTTTTAAGTTATTTCAGATGTTAAATCAAGTATTAAATGATTAGGATAATCATTAAACCAGTTCTCAAACAAGGTCTAAGCTCCGAATCAAAATAAGAAGATTTTCATAAAAATATCAATATTTGAATCGACCCAAGAACACCATGAGTCGACCCAACAGAATATACTCTCGGCATCAACACCTCACAGGCGACCATGAGTCGACCCAAAGAAGCTCATAAGTCGACCCACGTGACCATGAGTCGATCCAAGGAAACCTATGAGTCAACCCAAGCAGCATACCTCTTGGGATTTTACTCTGCAAAATTTATGAGTCGAGTCAAGTTAAGTCTGAGTCGACCCAAGTCGAGCATGAGCTGAGACAAAAGCAACATAGTTGACCTAAGACATCAGGTCAAAGGTAAAAGCCTCTGTGAGTTAACTCAGATCTCACATGAGTCGACCCAACCGAAGGTCTGAGAAAGAAACCGAGACACCCCATCATGAGTTGATCCAAGCTTTATCATGAGTCGACCCAGAGACGAAGAATCCGAAAGCTAAAGATTTTGAGTCGACCCAACCTCACAGTGAGTCGACTCAATGGCGCAATTTCAGGGATTTTTAACAGTGAATCTTGTGAAGTTCAGTTATGATTTTAGCATGCTTCTAGGGATCTTTTCTTTTTATATTCGGTGTCTATTCATATTATACATTTATATATATATATATGTATGTATGTGTGCTTATAAAAGTTAAAAATTAGACTTTCAACCATTGATTTTATGTATATATAACAATTGCGATATATATATATACGTATATATATATATATATCCATATATAGAGAGGTAAAGCGAACCAGATTGAGGGAAGGAGATGACGGGTTGATGATGGTTATACCGATGATGGGTGGCTACGCTGACGATGATAGTCGTTCTGGTGGTAGCTGTGCGTTGGTGGCGCTGTCGTGCTGGTGGATCACATTGGTGGTGGTGGTGAGAACAGAGTTCGGTAATGAGAGGTGACAGAGAGACATGAGAGATGACAGAGAGATGAGTGAGATCAGAGAAGAGGAAGAGGCGACAACTATAATATAGCTAACCAACGAATTCAAATTCTTGGATCCATCTCAATTCCAAAAATCTCTCCACTGAATCTTAATCCATCTGTTATAACTGGTATCCTTCTGTTACTTACAATTTATCCTTCTGTTACCACAAATTAAATATCTTTATTTATTTAATTTTTGTATTATCTATACTTTCATATTTATTTATTTTTCTCTTTATTATTATTATTATATAATACTTATTTATTAAATTTAATTCTTCTTTTATTAATTATATTATATAACAATTTATCATTTAAGTTTTCAGGTGTTACGTTCTTCCCTCCTAAAAAAATAAAATTATAACACTAATCTTGAAGAAACAAGTGTGGATAGCATTCGCGAATCTCATTTTCGTGCTCTCAAGTTGCCTCTTTAACTTTATGATTGCGTCATAAAATTTTAACTAGTCGAATTTTCTTACTTTGTAGAACTTTTTTTGGTATAAAAAATCTAGACAGGTTGCTCATCATATGTCAAGTCCTTGCGAACTCAAAGTTGCTCATAATCCACCACATGCATCAGGCTATAGACGTATTTCCTCAGCATCCATACGTGAAAAACGTTATGTACTCCCGCGAGACTAGGCGGCAAAGCCACACGGTAGGCCACCTCCACAATTATGTCTAGAATTTCAAAGGGTCCAATATAACGAGGACTCAACTTCTTCTTCTTGCCGAAATAAATAATTCCCTTCGAATGTGAAACTTTTAGAAATACCATATCCCTAAATTGAAACTCTAAATCTCTCCTACGTCTATCGACATAACTCTTTTATTGACTTTGAGCTGGTAAAAATGTATTCTAAATAGTGGCAATTTTTGGGTTGCATCCACCACCAGATTAGGCCCATAAAGCTGTCTCTCTCCTATCTCATACCAACACAATGGGGATCTACATTTTTACCAATACAATAATTCATATGGTGCTACTCCCAAACTCGAATGATAGCTGTTATTATAAGAAAACTCCATAAGTGGTAACTGATCATACCAATTACCCTTCCACTCTAAGGTACAAGCTCTCAACATATCCTCTAATATCTGAATGGTTCTCTCTGATTGTTCATCAGTTTGTGGGTGATAAGTTGAACTAAAATCTAACCGAGTACCCATAGTAGCCTGCAATGCACCCTAAAACTTAAACACAAAATGTGGATCACGATCCAAAATAATTGATACAGGTGAACCGTGAAGCCTGACAATCTCTCTCACATATAACTGTGCCAAATGATCCAAGGTATATGTCATCCTGATAGCAATAAAGTGCGATAACTTCGTAAGTTGGTCAACTATCACCCAAATAGCATTATGTCCACTACGTGTACAAGGCAATCCAGACACAAAATCCATTGTGATATTCTCCCACTTCCACTCGGGTAAGGGTAAGGGTTGAAGTTTCCCTGTCGACCTTTGATGTTCGACTTTTACCTGCTGACAAGTAAGACACTGTGCTATATACTCTGCTATGTTCCGCTTCATTCCATTCCCCCAGAAATGCTCTCGAAGATCTCTATACATTTTTGTACCTCCCGAATGATTACTATACCCAGAACTATGAGTTTCATCTAGAATCTCATTCCTTAACTCACCACTGGCAGGTATGCAAATTTGATCTCTGAATTTAAGAACTCTATCATCATCAATGCTAAAATTCTTAATCTCACCTTTGTGCAACTCTTTCATATTTCTCTTGCATGGAAGATCATTACGTTGAGCCACACAGATTCTATCTAGTAAGGTTGGTCTCACTGTCAACTGACTACACAAGGCAGTATCTCTACTCCCATCATTCTCAAATCCACTAACAAATGATGTTGGACTATTAATGATGCCAAGCTACCTCCCGATGACTTTCTACTCAACGCATTTTCCACCACGCTTTCTTTTCCTGAATGATAAAGTATATCGACATCATAGTCTTTCAATAGTTTAAGCCATCGTCTTTGCCTCAAGTTAAGTTTTTTTTAGTGAATATATATTTTAGACTCTTATGATCAGTGTAAATCTGACAGGACTCCCCATATAAGTAGTGTCCCCATATCTTTAGTGCAAAAATAATAGATGCCAACTCCAGATCATGCGTGGGGTAATTTCTATCATGTATGTTTAATTGGCGAGAAGTATAAGCTACCACTTTACCATGGTGCATAAGAACGCAATCCAAACCTTAATGAGATGCATCACTATAAATCACAAAATTAGCGCCGCCAGTTGGCAATGTAAGAACTGGTGCCGAATTCAACCTTTGTTTAAGCTCCTGAAAACTATGCTCACATTCGTGAGTCCATTCTTATTTCATCCCTTTCTGAGTAAGGCTAGTAAGCAGTAGGGTAATACGGGAAAACCCTTCCACAAATCGGCGATAGTATCTTGCCAGTTCCAAGAAACTACGTATCTCAGTCAATGACGTCAGTCGTGGACAATCGACAATAGTCTCTACTTTGCTGCTATCTACTGACACTCCATCTTTACTGATCACGTGGCCAAGAAATGATACGTTGTCTAGCCAGAATTCACACTTGCTAAGTTTAGCATACAATCTCTTCTCCCTGAGAGTCTGAAATATTTTTCTTAAATGCTATTCATGTTCCTCCTTACTTTTAGAATAGATCAAGATATCATAAATAAACACTACTACAAAATGATTCAACTAGGGTTTGAAAACTATATTTATGAAATCCATAAATGACACTGGAGCATTAGTCAGACCAAAAGGCATCACTAAGAACTCATAGTGGCCATAACGAGTCTTAAAAGCTATTTTTAAAATGTCATCCTCCCTAACTTTTAGTTGGTGATATCCAGACCACAAGTCAATCTTGAAAGACACCCGAGCTCCTTACAATGATCAAATAAATCATCGATACGCGACAATGGATATCTATTCTTGACAGTGACCTTATTCAACTCTCTATAATCAATGCATAACTGAATAGAACAATCTTTTTTCTTTACAAATAAAATTGGAGCTCCCCACAGTAAAATGCTAGGCCTAATAAAACCCTTATTCAAGATCTCTTGCAACTATACATGCAACTCTCTCAGTTCCAAGGGTGCCATCATGTACGGTGCCTTAGAGATAGGCGCAGTACCAGGCAAAGGTTATATCATGAACTTTATTTCACGATTAGGAGAAAGATCAGGTAAATCATCTAGGAAGACATTTGAAAACTCCCTTACAATAGGAAGCTCATCTAATTTCATCTTTGGCATCTTTGTGTCTACAACACAAGCCTCTACAACACAAGCCAAAAGTCCCTCACAACTTTTCTTCAGCATTCGATTTGCATGAAGGCTAGAACAAACCCCATTGACGATAACCTCACGTCTCTCTGAAAGAAAAACTTTGGTTGTCTTAGTATATTGAAAACTACGCTCTTATAATAGTAATCAACTATCGTATGATATTTAAAGAGGCAATTCATACCTAAAATGACATCAAAATCATGAATTACTAAAGAAATAAGATCTATTGGCAAAATTCTACCATCTAAATCTACTACCCCAGATCGACACACCTCACGCAACAATACTGTGTCCCCAACAGGAGTGGACACGGACAGTCATACATCCAAAGGCTCTACCGTAATAGATAAGCGATGCAAAAACTTAAGTGAAGCAAAAGAATATGTCGAACTAGAATCTATAAATGTTCTAGTAAGAATAGATAATATGATGATAGTACCTTGTACGATAGATGGTGAAGCTTCTTTCTCCTCGCGAGTAAGAGCATAAACTCGCCCCTAAGTAACTGCACCTTGACCTTGTGTCCTGTTATAAGTAGGCTGCCTCTAATCTCCTTGACGAGTATGTTGGCCTTGAACTGACCCGCCATTATGTGCAGGTAGCCTCTAACTCTGAGATGACTGTTATGTCTGTTATTCCCCTACCCCCTTAGTTTTGCAATAAGTGGACATGTGATCAGTCTTTCCACAATTGAAGCATGTCTTCGGTGTACCATCGTAATAATATCCACGAGAACTAAACTACCCACATTGGTTACATGAATTTTGGATTTGTTGTCATGTATCTCCACCAGTCTGAGCCTGTGTCTGGTTTTGCGTATATGTCTTTTTGGCAGGGTTACCACCTCCATTATTATTTTATGTTGGTCCCGAGTCTCTAAATCTCTTAGGTTGCTGATCACTGCTCTTTTGTTCATCATCTAAGTTCTTTTCTGCTAAAAGAGCCTTGGTCACCAATTCAGATAAAGTTTTCGCCTCAAATGATGAACCCTACTGCGAATAGTCGGGCGTAGACTTCTCTTGAACAATACTACCTTATCTTCTTCTTTAGCAACATAATGTGGTGCAAACCTGAACAACTTTGTAAACATTGCCTCATATTCTGCCACTGATATTCCATTCTGTTCTAGCAGAAGGAACTCCATTTTTTTTGCTTCTTAATAGCTGCCGAATAATATTTGTCATTAAACAGCTCCATAAATTTTGTCAAAACGTTCTCATGTTCCCTTCCTTCATATTGGCGCTTCACCATATGCCACCAATGTTCAGCTTAACCCTTCAACACATAAGTTGCTAACGATACTTTATGCTCTTCTGTGTAGCCCAGATGTTCAAAAATCTTCTCTATATGTAGTTTCTACACATCTGCATCATCTGGATTAACTGACCCCTTAAAAATTGAAGGATTTGCCTTTAAGAACTTCTCAAATATCGTGCCCTTATCCAAGCTCATAGCCTTGTCTGCACCAACTATCCTTTATTGAGATTGTTGCCTAGTAATCATACTCACTAAGGTTTGGAGAGCTTGATAAGCCCCCTCAGCAACTGGAGCGATCAGACGAACATGAGCAGTTGGCGCTACCGGAGTAGCTGGGACTACTAGAGCCACTAGGGTTACTGGAACTGCTTGAACTACTAGAGTAGTGCCAGGGGTATGCTCCCCGTTTACATTCTCTATAGTCGCATACCTAGATCTCACATCACGTTTCGGACGAGCCATCTTACTGAGGATCAATGTAGAAGAAAAGAATTTATAAGTTTAATGCTTAATCAACTATTAACTACTACTCATAAACGTATCGGACTCTGGGGATCCAGACCTCTACTAATGATATGATGTATAATGATATAATATGATACAAACATCTAGGATACGATAAACCTAAACTCTGATACCACTTTTGTCACACCCCAACTTGAAAGTATAACCGGCCGTGGGCTACGGGTCTCGACCCAATGAGGCGCGAAAGCCTAATCATAAGACAATTAACAAAATACTAATAGATCTAAAATGCAAGGGATCGATAACAAAAATTCATAACAATTATTTGTGGGTCACAACAACCCACTAAGGTAATAATCAAACATGTTGTCCAGATGGAAATTTGCAAAAAAAATAATCTCTAACGAATGTAACATGAAAAAAAAATATCGTAAGAGGTCACTAATCTTGGATCCCCTAACACTACCGAGTCCGCTACTAACTTCTTCACTGATTACCTGAAATGTTGAAATACAACGTCAGCTCACAACTGGTGAATAAAAATCATACATAATATAATACAGTTTTAAAATTTAAAATAACTTTAATTGAACATAATCATGACACACGATAAGTGGTATAAACAATGTGGTAGCAACATTCACCTTTTCTTTTTTTCAAAATATTTGTATTATTAATTATCTAGATAAAATCATATGACCTCGTTATCAAAGACGAGAAATCTGTATATCAAATCTGGACATAACAAATGTCAATATCATAATGGCAATCAGTGTCACAATGAATAATACTTGAGACATCCTCAGCCCGTTGGATCCAATATCGAACTTAGAGTCACCTCATGATGACGTCTGGATCTTTTCCTAAGACGATTCGGTTTAGATCACCAGACACACTTGGGCTGTCCCTTAAACCGTTGAGCAACTAGAGTCGCCATGGTCTCCGGGTTAGGTCTTTTTTCTAGCGGCCAGAGTCCCCTCCGTAGAAGTCTGTCCCGTGAACTTTCACGTGGTCCAGAAAAAATCTCATAATCACACTATAAATATGTAATAAAAACTTTGTATCACATACAATTGAAATATATATGCCAAGAATTTTACACGAGAATTCTATAATGGTTCAATTAAAAGAATTTTAAAATAATTATTTTTTTAAAATTAATTGAGAATATGGAGAATTTAAAAAAAATACGTAGTATGCTAAACCAATCATCTGAGATTCAAGGAACGCACAATGTGCAACAATAATGACAATATACTGGTCAAACGTTACCCTTATTTATGCAAATGAAAAAATTACCGTTAATAATTAATGCTAAACTCAATGATTATTTAAATACTAAGCGGATTTCAATTAAAATTCCGTATATATGAGCTTTCTTAACTTATTATTATTCTGGGTATTTTAATTTAATATTTAATTCTGTATTTAATATTTCTTATTATTCTGGTTTAATGTTTTTAATGTTTATGGACGGTTAACACCTATGATTGAAGTTGAAATTTATATTTAACAAGTTTTTGAAGTTATTTCAGGTGTTAAATTAAGTATTAAATGATTGAGAAAATTATTAAATCAGTTTCCAAACAAGGCCTAAGCCGAGAATCAAAATAGGAAGGTTTTCAGAAAAATCTTAATATTTGAGTCAACCCAAGAAGACCATGAATTTACCCAAAAGAGTGGCATCAACACCTCACAGGCGACCATGAATCAACCCAAAGAAGCTTATTAGTCCATCCATGTGACCATGGGTCGATCCAGGGGAACCTATGAGTCGACCCAAGCGGCATACCTCTTGGAATTTTACTCTGCATAATTCATGAGTCGACCCAAGTTGAGCATGAGCTGAGACAAAAGCAACACAATCAACCCAAGACATCACCTCAAAGGAAAAAGCCTTTGTAAGTCGACTCAAACCTCACATGAGTTGACCCAACCAAAGGCCTGAGAAAGAAACTGAGACACCCCATCATGAGTCGACCCACAGACGAAGAATTCAAATTCTAAGGACTTTGAGTCGACCCAATCTTGCAGCGAGTTGACTCAAGGGTGCGATTTCTAGAATTTTTAAGAGTGAATCTTGTGAAGTTCAATTATGATTTTAGCGTGCTTCCAGGAATTTTTTTTTTTTTTATATTCGGTGCCTATTTATATTATACATTCATATA
>JAUTBS010380504.1:0-10358 GCA_032361285.1 Aequorea victoria | reverse complement strand
AATTTTTTATTTTTGGAAAGATCGAAAATCTCATATTGATCCTACCAAAATTCTCATTTTTGGGAAGATCAAAATTTTCAATTTACCATATTAAAATTTACATTTTTTTAAGACCTAAATTCTCATTTTTATGACGACCAAAATTCTCAGTTTCTATATACCAAAATTCTCCTTTTGGTCTACACCAAAACTCTCATTTTTACATACCAAAATTCTTATTTTTTGTCAAGATCAAAATTCTCATTTTTCCGAAAACCAAAATTCTCATTTTCTCAAGACCAAAATTCTCATTTTCTGTAAACGTTATCATTTTGCCTTAGATCAAAATTCTCATTGCTGTACAAAATTCTCATTCACTGAACTTGTACAAAATATATAAATATGGACACAAAAACCCCAGTTCTGGCCACCACTTCCCTGTATCCCTGGTTATTGTACGGACTGTGCCGAGGTAGCTCATTGGATGGCCCTAGAGATCTGAGCTGATGATGTATGTTGTGACTGCCTAAAACCCTATCCCCCAGGCATAGACTGCACTGACTGTGAACCAGTTATGCTATGGGTGTTCCCCCTTTGAGGACAGTAGCACTTGAAATGTCCAGTCTGGGCACATTGAAAACAAATCGGTGGCCCTCTCTCTTGAGGTTGTGTCTGTTGTCGACTCTGTTGCTCCCTCTATGATTGTTCCTTCTGTGGGCAATCAGTTGCACGATGCCCAGGTTTGTAGCACTGGAAACAAATAATCTCTCCACGACTAGAACGTTTCGAAGGAGCTGTAGATGGTGCGGGGACAGATTGAAACTACTGATATGTTCTCGAATTATAAGAACTGGAGCCAAATTATCTCTGTCTCTTTGGTTGACGTCCCTCTAACTGAGCACTCGATCCCTCCTATTGAGTCCTAGACTTTCTATTCTTACGTGTATCCTGGAGTGTATTCTCTACGGTCATAGCTGACTCTACCAAGTCTGTGTAGGTACGCAGCCTCAGTGCTGCAACCCTAGCTCTCATGGTCGGCTTAAGCCCCCGTTCAAACCTCTTTGTATGTAACTCCTCTGTAGCAACAAATTCTGATGTATGACGTGATAAATTTGTGAACTTGGCCTCATATTAAACTACAGTCATCCCCCGTTGAATTAGAGAAATAAATTCCTCTCTAAAAGTGTCCCTCGATATCTCCAAAAAGTATTTTCCTAGAAAAGTATTATGGAATACCACCCAAGTGGCTGCAATAGTGGGCTTAACAAGTTTTCGCCACTTGATATCATCTCATCTGAGTTGGAAATTAGCAAAAGACACCCTCAAATCATGTTCAACTATCTGCAAAGTGTTGAGAATCCATGTGATAAGTTTTAGCCACTCTATGGCAACTGTAGGATCTAGCTCACCATTAAATGTAGGAGGCTCTAAGCGTTGAAAGTCCCTCATCGCTGACGTAGCTCTAGGCTCAACGGGCCTGGCCCTATCTCTAGCTGTTGTGACCAGTTGTCACATCGTGTTGACCATCTCTCTCATGAGGTCGGCACCACCTATGTTTTCTAGTGGAATATTATCATCCCCGCCCTCTGGGGCATCTCCAACACCACGATGTCGGCCTCTTTTTAGAGGCATGACTCTATATAAACAAGATCAAAATACGAATCAATACTAAATAATAGTAGGATCAATAAAATATCACATCCCAATTAAACTCTACTCTAAACAAGTCGTCATTCAAATATTAAGAATCACGTTAGACATACATCACACAACGAGATGCTCCACTTGAAATAATATACCAATCTGGTAACTCACTTAGATTTCGTATTAGAAGCAACGTCGGTGAAACATGTTTCTAATAAGATTCCTGAATTAGTTGACAGGACGCCGTTAGGTAAGGTATGTCATTTCTAAGGCTCAACCCCCATACTCAAGTACAACGTACAACATACAACACACAACACACAACCATTAGGTTCTATCGCACTAAGTTCACATAAACATACTAACACATAAGAAAAAAATCATGACATCACATCTTTAATAATGGCAACCAAACGGGCCCAAAAATTCTCATTTATAGGTAAATCAAAATTTTCATTTTTTAAGAAGACCAAAATTCAAATTTAAATTTAACAATATATAAATATGTACTTTGATTTTCATCATTTGTTGTAACAGAGAGCATAATACCCTTAACACTTTCCTTCAAAAATGTCATATCCAAAAATAAAAGTGACCGACAATGGTTGAACCCATTGACATATGCATGAAACGCAACAAATAACTTATGAAATTATCCTCTCACGGGATCTGTTTCTAGCACTATTGAACACTAGAGTTACTATTTTTTACAGTCTCAACGTACCACCGGAGTTGATCGAATGACAACGAATAGTCTTCAAAAATCTCACATCTCGCTTTCTCTACCCCCGACCAAGCTAGATGGTAACTAATGTCAAACTCATATTATGATTTAAATTCGTGAAGCACATCAACAGGTCGTTTAAGAGGTTTAGTCCGAACATCTTCAACTATCAAGCCACCGACTAAATCAGATGACAACCGATGATTATTGGATGTACGAACAAATGAACCACATGTGTGTACGTTCTCAAACTTCTTAAGATAAAAAAATCAATACATGCTTGGACTCTAGCATGAACCATCCAACCACAACCCCCTTCCCAACCTGAATATTTGGCAGTCACGCGTACATCATCATTCTTCACATACACAAATTCAAAATTGCACTCAATTGCATACTTGCACAAAACATAATGAAATTCATGTGCTCCCCCTTCAAATGTTTGCCCCACAGCATTAATTCCCTTTAATCAAGATGCATATAGTGAAACCTTCTATAGATATGCATAGAATGAAGATAAAATATCACTGTATTTTTCAAACTCTAACTGTCATTCATTCTTCAAATTGTTCAATCTCCTATTGCCATCTTCACAAAAATTATATTCATCCCCACTGCCATCTCTACCACGTTTACAATTTTTCACAACGATATCGACGCGATCAATACAACTGCCACCAACTAATGCAAATAATACATGTAAATCCTCATTATTATCCTACATACAGTTTGAGTACCCAGTAAATGAGTACGTCAAAGATAATGACCCAGTATCGATACTACTGAACTTTGAGCACAACTTACATATCAACTCCTCGTATGTATAACTATTTAATATCCTTATCCCAGTAGTATACGCAGCGTACTTATACAACAAAATTAATGGAACATCCACATCTCCTATGCAAATGATATAAGCATTATCATTAGAAGTATATTGGTGTAAATTTGTTTAGAAAAAGAGGAGTCTATATGCCAAATTCTCATTTATGTTTGGAAATAGTGAAATTCATATGCAAAATTCTCATTTTTTGTGAAAATTTTCATTTCGATTTAATAAAGCTGAGAAGGCTTACATGTAATGAAAAATCTTGTTATAAGAAAAATAAAAAGTTTTACTGTTAAATGAAAAGCTTATGAGACTTTTGGTGTAGACCAAAATGAGAATTTAGGTCTTAGAAGA
The DNA here is from genome assembly GCA_032361285.1 of Aequorea victoria. Lineage (NCBI taxonomy): Eukaryota > Metazoa > Cnidaria > Hydrozoa > Leptothecata > Aequoreidae > Aequorea > Aequorea victoria. The sequence goes on along the minus strand of JAUTBS010380504.1, from coordinate 6,828 downwards.
ATGATAATGCTTACAGATAACGAGAAATTTGTGCAGACTAAAATTCTCATTTTAGTTTAGACCAAAATTTTTATTTTGGGAAGAACCCAACAATATCCTTATGAGACTTTTGGTCTAGACCAAAATGAAAATTTTGGTCTTAGAACAATGATAATGTTTATAGATAATGAGAAATTTGTGTAGACCAAAATTCTCATTTCGATTTAAACTAAAATTCTCATTTTGGGAAGCTTCCAACAATATCCATGGTAAGGTGATGAAACGCTTATGAAAATTTTGAGGTAGACCAAAATGAAAATTTAATTATTGGAAGAATGAATATGCAGACAATGAGAATTTTGCTTGTACTTGGTCGGAGATCAAAATTCTCATTTTCACAGTAAATGAGAATTTTTCTCTACACCAAAATAAAAATTTTGGTCTAAAGCAAAATTCTCATTTTGAGAAGACCAAAATTTGAATATGCAATTCAAGTTTATATAAATGCACATCAAAATAATAATTTTACTATCCAAAAGTAGTTTATGAAAACTACATTATCAAAATTTTGATCGAAATTCTCATTTTCACAGACAACGAGAAATTTGGTCTAGACCAAAATTCTCATCTTGGAAAGAATAAGATTCTCATTTTCTGTGAAAATGAGAATTTTGGTCTCAAATAAAGTACAAGAAACAACATCATTTTATAATGTATACAATCAACATCACGTATAAAAAATTAAAATCATCACCGTAGATAGACAAGAAAATCATCAATACTTACAATGAAGGCCGCCGAAAATGAAGCAGCGAGATGATCAACCAGATGATCGAGATTGCCAACGACGAAGAAGGTTGTTCTATCAATAAGATGTTCTATCAACAATGATCAATTAAATTTTTGAACGCAATGATCAGCAATCATCAATTAGATGTTCGAGATTGCCAATGACGCACAATGATCAAATGGTAACCAAATAATCAGATGCTCGAGATTGGCAATGATGCACAATGATCAATCAGATTTCAAACACAGTGATCAATCAGAAGTTCGAGATTGCGAACGACGCACAATGATCAATATCGTCAAAGACGCGCAAAATTCTCAGTTGAAGGAATTTACATGGTAACTCAATAAATCTCTTCAACTGTTTATATATATATATATTTATTTATTTATATCTATATATATTCTAAAACGTAACAAAAATCTCAGTGTTAAAATTGTCTATATTAATGATACTATTTTAAAAAGGGACTTCATTAAATGCAAAAAAAAAATAATTAAGATCTATTGGTAAACAAGTACCTGAAATAGGATCTTGTGATAATTAACACAGAAAATTATGTCACATATAACATTATTACAAGAGATCTTAATTTTCTATGACCATGTTTTAATTAGCTTAAGTGGTGTTTAATTAATTTAATTAAAAATGAATAAAATAATAAATATTAATTTACGGTGTCTACAAGTCATGCTTGGAAACAATTGTGAAGTAGTGGTAGTCCCTTTAACTATTTTTTTATTATTATTTAGTACAAGAGAAATAATGGCAACCGTAATTTTAGGCTCTAATTTTGAAGTGTTAAAGCCACTTTAATAGGCGCTTTAAAGATAGTTTGTTATCTATTTTAATTAGAATTTATTATATTTTATGTTCTTAATAGATAATTAAGAAATTTTTTATTTTCAAAATATACTTTTTTTCTTATTTTTAATGTACCTGTGAAATCTATTTAGAGGGGTGTGGAGATACAGATTCTGGGATGTGGTAAGCGTGAACTCCTGATTATGAGGGATTAGATATGATCCTTGGGATGTGATAGAGGCAAATCTAGGACTTGACTGACCCGAGCGGGAATCTCAGAATTTGCGCTGATCCAATTACTGATTTATCGCGAAGACAGCTATTGGAGTGATCTCGAGAGAGATCTATGGTGTTGATCTCGGAGCTAACTGTTACGAGTGCTTAGGTCGGTTGGTCTGGTTGACCGAGCTCATTGGTCCGACTGAGCGCATCTTGTGATTAGCCCAAGTGCATGGTCAGGTATTTATGGTCGGCTGATGTAGCTTTATACTCAGTCAGCTAGGGCTGTGGAGTCTCTGTCGACTCATGCTCACCACATGTTGACTCAGACTTGTAGAAGGTGTGCATGCCCCCAGTCGGGACCAATATTTTTGATTTGGAATTCCTCTCGGTCGGCTTTAGGCGACCGTTCAATTTTATACTTATCAGGTGGCCCTATTCCCGAGCACAACTCGCTCGGCGAAGGGAATATATTTGTTTGAAATGGTGGTTGTACGGTTTATTGTGATGTCACTTTTTCTTCCCGATGTGACGATTACACGCGACTCGAGGGGACTTTCCCTCTTCCTGAGGCAACGGCTCGGGATGTCATGTCGTATTAAATGTGAGTCTTTTCAAATAAGAGAAATTGTGTCCTCTTGGTATCCGATCGACACGTGGATCAATCGAGGCCATTGATTGTTTTTAATCGGGCGGTCGATAATGCTTGGTTTTGGGACCGTTAGATTACAAGGCTCCTTTTAATCTGGGTCATTCATGTGTCTACCTAGATATAGGTGATGGGTAGGCTTCTTATTCAATTTTTACCCTTACTCGCCTCACTCTATATTTCTATCTTCTTCTTTTCTGATGAAATCGATGAGCATCCTCCGACGTGCTCCATTGTCACCAGCAAGAAAGGTCTGCCTCCTCTTTTTTCAGCGTCGCATTTCCCTCTTCTATTTCCAATATGTTTCCTTGTCCCTTTCTCATTTTCCCCTTTTCTTCTTGCTTTTCCAGCCTCCCTTCCCTCGAAGAACTAGTTCTGGCTTCTTCAAGTTCTGAGCTAGAGCTCTTGTCGTATCCCCGTTTCTTTTCTCCTTCCCCTTGTTTTTTTGTCAAACGTTTGGAATTTCTTCACAAGCGTTCTCCTCTTGCACCCTCCATCGAGCCCTTTGTTTCTTATAGCCCAGTATTTGATCTTGCCTATTAGGAGACCTTTACTATTGCTAGATTTGTCATACCCCTTGTTTGATGGGGTACAATGGCGTACCCCCAAGAAATTGAGTCTTCTGGGGATAGGTGATCCGTCATTTGTATGACCAAAAATAATATTTAAATAAACCGAGTAAAAATATCTACTCTGTAGAATAGCGCGGTTAAGATCGAGTATCGTTCTGTCGGGATAAATAGGCTAAGTTGTGTTGAATCTTGAATAATTCTCAATTCAATTCGATTAAAAGATTGATGTAATTAATTAATTAAACTAGAAAATAATGAAATGCAATGGGTTCTTTGTAAAAGAGAAAGAAACTTAAGGTTGGGAATTCACCCTAACTTTGCAATTATGAAAATGTATTTAAAATATACATTCAGCCATTCAATTCAATCAAGATTCGTTTTGGATACAAGCCGTAATAGAATCAACAAGAGGATAAATATGATTAAAAACTCGGCATAGATTATCTTAAAAAGGCACGAATCATCCTTAAAGATTCTGGCACAATCCTTCTCGTCGTAGCACAATCTATCTCACGTCTCAATCATATTCATAGAAAACAAAATCTATTATATAACTCCGTCATCGTAATCACAGAAAATGAAGACGATACCAAAACATGAAATAAACTTCGATTGATTAACAAATCAAAAGCCCGAGTTATGCAAAAAGTTGAATCAAATGTTTAAAATGTAAATCTAAATACAAATTCCTAATTACTTGGCTAGGGTTTCATCCAAACCCTAGGAAGGAGATGATTATCCACTCATGGTCGGTGGAGATGAGGAGATCATAGTTCTAGCGGCCATTCCCATGTCTGCTTGATCCGTCGTCTTCACTCCTTTGATGCTCGTAGCCATTGTCTCTTCCTCTCTAATATTGAGAACCCCAAAAATGAGTTTTAACTCTTCTTTTTATAGCCCTTCTAAGAAAATGCACGATGTGAATTAAAACGTAATCTAAAACTATTGCAGAACGTCCGGACGTTGGTGAGGCACATCCAGACATTTTTGTCCAGGGGCTTTCTCCATCGCTCGAACGTTCGGACGTTGATGATACACGTCCAGACGTTTTCGTCCATAAGTTTTTCCATTCTCTTTTTGCAATATTTTCTATTTTTGAAGTCATTCTCGCAATATGTCCGATTATCTGCTGCTGCACATAAATAATGCCAAAACATTTATTAAATAAATAATTTGAGAACATAAAATATAGATTAAAGGGCTTAAATGTGTCTATTTAAGCTCAAATCAGTAGGTAATCTCCTTCTAGGTCAGAGACCTTTATCTCGCTCCCTCACCCTGTCAATCTTCCCAACCAAGGGCAAATGTTAGCTGCTGGTGGGGAGAGCTCAAGCTCGGTTGCTCACCTCTTAGGAGAGGTTGACCAGGGCTTTGCTGCTGAACTTATTCCTTCCATTTCCCGAGCCTCGGATATCAAGTGCTTATGTGAAACATTTTTCATCCCTTCTTCCATAATCTATAGGGTCCCTAACCTTGGCGACCAAGCACATTCTTGCTCTCTCGGTGAAGTGTGTTTGTACGAGCATGCCTCCCCGGCTGGTCTTTATCTGCCCTTTCCTTGCATCGTTTCAGAGCTTTTAGATTTCTTAGGCCTAGCCCCGGGTCAACTGATGCCCAACGCATGGATGATTCTCCTTGGGGTTGTCATTTTATGAGAAAAGGTCAGTGGCAACCAATTTCATCTTACTGTAGAGGAATTCCTCTATTGCTACCAGCCCAAGGAGTGACAGCCAGGGTTTTACTTCTTTTAATTCTGAATGGACGATCGAGTACTCATCCAGGGTTGCCCTTCTTCCAACAAGTATTGAAAGCAGAGGTATTTTTTTATTTCTGGGGAGGGTTGGGAGTTCCAAACCTGGGAAGAAGTTGGGCCATACACTCCAAGGATCATCCCTTACTAGGGACGCCCTCAGCCGGGCGACATTGATGCCGAGCCCTTGTTGGACAACAAGGTCAAGGCTCTGGTCCAAGCTGTCAGAGAGTTTGGGAGTAGATCTTTTAGTGCCTTGGTGACTCCCGAAAAATTGAGCATATGGCTACTCAGCCCAGTTAGTCTGAGTGAGAATTTTTTCTTTTTCTTTCATATCTTTGTATTTTTTGTTTTTATCATACCTCTGTCTGTTTTTAATTACCTATTCTCTATTTTCTGGGTAGAAATGTCAAAGCTCTCGAAGAAGGCTCACATTGAAAAGGTCAAGGCTTGGCTAGCCGGTGAGGTTGGGGCCTCTTTGACTAAGAGGTTGAGGAAAATGCCTCCCTCGACTTCTAAGGTCCCGAAGACCGAGGTGGTGGAGCTTCATACCGAGGAGGAACCTCCTCTAGGGCCCCCTTTCTTGGTGGAAACCCCTTCTCTGCCTCCTCCGATTGACCTCTCAGCTTCCAACCGACCCCCTACCCCTGCTCTCTCGGTAATGGTGGCTAAGACTACTCCATCAGGCCCATCTGCCTTGGCCCCGCCTAAGGAGGCGCTAACTAACATTAACGTGGCTCGAGAGAGGATGTTCAGCTTTATAAGGGACCTGAATGACCACCTCTCAACGGTTGGGACTGCTCCTCTGGCCAAGGACATGTTTATTGACCTCACCAGGGTAATCCTCTGATCCCTTAGTCCTTTACTGCATCTTATTTTGCCTTGTGTTTCTCATAACTGGCCTATTTTTGGCTCTTGTTTTTGTAGGCTTGCTCTCAGGCAGTCCAGATGGCGGTTCACTTCTACCAGCGCGAGCTCTAGATCACTGCTAAGAGCAAGAAGTCCTTGGCTTTAGAGGCAAAGGTCGCTAGGCTGACTGAGGAGGTGAAGAGGGCCAAGACCGAGGTCAAAAAGGCCATGGCCCGAGCCAAAGAGGAGGAGCAAGCAAAGGTTGAAGCTGAGAAGGCAAAAAGCCTTACTAAGTAGGAGAAGAGGATGGCTGAGAAAATGGTCGAGGACAAGGTTGAGAAGGTGGCGGCTATTTTTTCCGCAGCTGAGAGGAGGGCTGCTCGTGCCCAGGCTTAGGCGGACGACGTCTCAGAAAAGCTTGCCCAAGTGTTGGAGGAGTTCTGTAAAATCATGTAAGAATTTATAATTTTAAAATTATTATTAACTCAATAAATGGCTTAATTAATTTACAAATGAATTAATTAAATAATTACAAGATTAAATAAAGTAATAAAAGAGTTTTCAAAATATTAAGTTAATCAAAAAAGAATAAAAACTTTAAATAATGGTGGAAATAATTTAATATATGGCAGCACTTAATTAATTTAAAAAAGGGAAATAAAGAAAGCAGAAATAAAGAAAAATAGGAATTTAAAGTGGAAGGATTCAGCAGATAAGGGAGTCGGTTGTAACCGAATGATCTGGAGGCTAGAATCGTGGGAGGAAACAAGGGATGGGATCCCAGATTTTCTGCCCCTACCTTCTTAAATCTATCCCTTTCCCCCAGACGCTCTTTCCCATTCTCTTTGCATCTTTCTCTCTCTTACGATCTTCTCTGTTCCTCACACACACCGCTGTTCACCGCCGACCACCTCTACCACCTTGCGCGACTACCGTGATCATCACCATCATCATCTTTGCGTCTTCATCACCATCGGTGATTCTAGGTATGACGAACATCCCCTATTTTCAGTTTATGTTATAGTGAAAATAAATATACATATATATATCATTATAAGACTAGTTATAGTTAGATTAATGATCGATCCATCAAGTATATAAGCAAATAGCAAATACCATGATCTATTGTATTAGAAAACTAGTAAAAGATATTCGACATATACATATGTATTGATATTTAACCATAATGTATATATATAATAGTAGTATATATATA
>JAUTBS010380393.1:0-10360 GCA_032361285.1 Aequorea victoria | reverse complement strand
AAAATTTTCAAGGCTGAAGTGGAGAGGCTGCATGGTAAACTAATCAAAACACTACGATCCGATCGTGGTGGAGAATATCTCTTAGGAGAGTTTAGGAACTACCTAGAGGAGGTAGGAATTATATCCCAGTTGATTGCACCTGACACGCTTCAGCAGAATGGTGTAGCAGAAAGAAGGAACCAGACTCTTTTGGATATAATTAGATATATGATGAGTTATTCGAATCTGCCAAATTTGTTTTGGGGCTTTGCATTAGAGACGACAATATATTTGTTGAACCTAGTTTCATCTGAATCTGTTCCTTCAACTCTCACAGAACTGTGGAATGGGTGCAAGCCCAGTCTGAGACATGTTAGAATTTGGGGTTATCTAACACACGTGTGGAAAAATGAACCAGGGAATTTGAAATCTAGGATAGATGTGTGTCTCTTTGTGATCTACCCTAAAGGCACCAAAGGATGTTTATTTTATGATCCTAAGGACCAGAAGGTCATTGTTAGCACCAATGCCCTATTCTCGGACGAGAATTATGTTATGAACTCCAAGTCAAAGAGTAAGTTAATCTTACAAGAGTTAAGAGGAAGTAACCAAATAGATGCACCAAATACACAACAGAAAATATCAACTGATATCAATAACTCATTGTCTTCTAGTAATTGAAGATTTATTGATGATCAGAAATGTGTCACTAGTATACAAGCTCAGGAATAGCCTTATCGTAGTGGGAGGGTCAGGCAACAACCTAACAGGTTGGTGTACTTAGGTGAACACTTCAGTGAGATTCCAGGAGAACATGAACCATAACTCAAAAACTATAATGAAACTATCCAAGACAAGGACTTTGGTCTTTGGATAAAATATATGAATTCAGAGATGGAATCTATGTATTCTAATCATGTCTGGAATCTTGTTGATTTGCGAGATGAGGTAAAACCTATGGGATGTAAATGGATCTACAAAAGAAATAGAGGGGTAGACGGAAAGGTGAAATCCTTCAAAGTTAGGCTTGTTGTAAAAGCGTTTACTCAAAAAGAAATGATCGATTATGATGAAACTTTTTTGCCAGTTGCTATGCTTAAGTCTATCAGGATTCTTTTATCCATTACCGCTCATTTCGATTACGAGATTTTGCAAATGGACATCAAGACTGCATATCTTTATGGAAATCTTGACGAGTACATCTATATGATGAAGCTAAATGGTTTCATAGCAAGTAACCAAGAGAGTAAGGTATGCAAACTATAAATATCCATTTATGGACTTAAGCAAACATTCAGGTCTTGGAACATCCAATTTGATGAGGGAATCAAATCTTCAGATGAAACCTGTGTGTATAGAAAAGTTGACGGAAGCGTGGTGATATTTCTTATACTTTATGTGGATGATATGCTTCTCGTTGCCTAACGTAAATTTGTGGTTGTCAAGATAGTTCGATATGAAGGACTTAGGAGAAGCTAATCACATTCTTTGAATCAAGCTTTTGCGATATCGATGTAAAAGAATGTTGGGCTTATCCCAAGCACTTTATATCGATAATGTTCTCGCCAGATTTAGCATGCATGATCACAAGAAAGAATTTCTTCCTTTCAGGCATGGAATCAGTCTATCTAAGAATCAGTGTCCTAAAACACCCGCTCAGATAGAAAGGATGAAGGACATTTCTTATGCTTCGACAGTCGAAAGTCTCATGTATGTCATGTTATGTACTAGACTTGATATCATTTTTGTCGTTGGTATGGTTAGCAGATCTTAGTCCAATCCAGGTGAAGAACATTGGATAGCGGTAAAACATATTCTCAAGTATCTGAAAAGAATTAGAGATTATGTGTTGTTTTACCAAGCTGAAAGTCTTGTGTCCACTGAGTACACTTGTAAAATTCGGTAATAATTAATAATTTTAAAATTAATTATTAATAAATAAATTAATTGATTAAAACTAAAACAAACTAAATAGAGTAATTTAATAAAATTAACTAACTAAATTAACTGATTAATAAATATGATTAATAGAAATAATAATTATTTGAAAAATTAATCAATAAAATAAAATTAGTTTTGTTAATACTAAATGGAAAGGGAGAATTTCAAAATTTAAAATAGGATATGAGAATTGTTGTTTTGGTAATAGAATATAAATTAGGATAATTTCAAATCTACTAAAGATAGATATGACAATTGAAATTCTGAGTTTTTGAATTAATGGAAAGGAGGGATCCTTGGATAAGCTTCCTAAAAACTAGAAATTTGGTTCCTAATTAAACTCTCCCTCATTCCCTCATAATCTCTCACGTACTCTCTCTCTCACTCTCAATACTTCAGCACCTCTCCCTCTCCTGTTCTCTAGCCCTTCTCCTCTGCAATAGCTCTCTTCCTCTCAACCACCCTCTCGTTCAACCACCACCGTCGCAGCCACGCACGTCACCGCCGCGACAACCATCGACCACCGCCGTAGTCGTGTTCGCCGTTCCCTCCGGTTCGTTCATCTTCTTCTTCCTCTTTTATAATAATAGACTGAGATATATATATATTGTTATATATCACATTGTAGGCTTTATTGATAAAAGAAAAATAGTTAATTCATTAGTGTTGTTCATCGACTTATTTAATTGAAAACATAATCGTAGGATCAAAGAATACATATTGTGATACGCACATATAAACAGAAAATATAAACTGTTGTATACGTATCTATATATATATACACAAAATATCAAACCATGTTCTTATATGTTTTTAATTGAAAAACTCATTTGAAAATATGATAATTAACTTCTATGATGCATAAAAACATAAGCTTTGAGAAGGAAATCAAAATAGAACCCAAAAATCAAACATTCAAATTCTCTAGTTCGACATTCTGGTGGATCCCGTCCGGACGAAACCCATCTGCGGCCGGAAGCTTGGACGCTGTGTCGACCCTTAGCCACGGGTTGAAATCGTTCAAACGGTTTTGAACCGCGTCCGGACGCACCGAGGTAGATTGACCCCTGTTTACAGTTTGAAATATTTTTGCAAAGTTTTATCCAATGGATTGACTCACAACTTATCATAAAAATATCAGAAAAACTTATTGAATTGGATTTAAAGTACTTAGGCCTTGTTTGGGCAAAGGGTTAAAGTAATAAATTAAGTTATTAAAAATATTATCTAACACTTACAACTTGTCGAAATGAAATTATGTTGGTTAAAGCCTTGTGGGATAAGAATTTAATAAATAATCTAAAATTTATTAATTATTAACTTAATAACCCGAAAACAATATGATTTAATAATAAGAATTAAATTAATTAAAGAATCAGTTTAAATCACAAAGTGGGTTTAACTTTTACGAGTAATGGATCGTTTGGATAGTTAGGCCGTTATTTGTGCTTGTTATTTAATTGTGGTTGTACATTTTATAATTAAGGTTAACGTAGATTACATATTTACTATTTCATTGCATTCATTTCTGCGGATATCAAGTGAGTGTTTGTACGCTACATATTTTAATTAAAAATCCCCGTTTCCCCAAATGTTTTAAGTCAAAAACTGTATGTATGTTTAAAAAATTTTTCAACTGCAATGTATTACCTGTAGTAGCTTTTTATTTCAAAATCTTGGTAGAACTGTTTAAAATAAATAAAATGTTTTTATTCATCTATTATTGATGCGATCTTGATGTATATTGGGACCATGTGAAAGTACAAGGAATATACCTCTACGAAGGTGACTCTGGCCAGTTAGAAAAAAGACCCGGTCCAAATCCGTGGTGACTGTAGCTGACTCAACGGTTCAAGGGACAGGTCGGAGTTTTCGGTGACCTGAACTAGAATCGTCTGTGAAAAAAGACCGTTCACCATCACAGGTGACTCTTGTTCGATGTTGGATTCAATGGGCCGAGACAGCCCTGAGTTAAAAGAAAAACGCATTATTTACTATTGTTACCCAGGATGTTGTTCCTGTGGGATGGTTTCTCCTGTTTTATTTTTATGATCATATCATACACAACTATTATTATTGTTTGACATTTTTATGTCATTGGCATATCTTTATATGCGAGAATTTTATTTATGGACTTTCTGTTATCCTGTCTGAGATTTTATGGGTGACTCGTCGTGTTAACGAGATCACAAGAAAAAAAGAAAAACAAAACTACTTTGAACTTCCAGATGTTAGGATGGTGTGATCATCCGATTTAAATGTTGTATTCTACTGCCATGATTATGTTCCTATTTATCATAATATTTTTATTTCCTATTTTAGAACTGTATCTTACTATGCGTACATCATTCACCAGCTTTACTGATGTAGTATTTACACATTTTTGGTTTCCAGTGAGAATGTTGATGTTGAGTTCATGAGCAGTATGAGATCCAGCATACGACCTCTAGGATTCATCCATATGCATCTCAGTTTATTTAGCTTTCGCATCTGAATAATTTAAACAGTTAATTATTTCATTATGGATTGTTGGATGACATTATTGTCAAGATGTTGGGCTATTTTGCCCCCAGTTTATGAATATGATTTTTTTGGATGGGCGGTTTAGTCCCATAAATAAATTATAAACTTTTAAATGGTTTAAAACGTTGCAAAAGTGAATAACAATTAGCATATATTTAGCTAATGACAGAGTTGGTATCATAGCATAAGTTATATGTTTCTTGAATTTAAACCGTAATACATGTACATGTATTATTAGTAGAGGTGGGGATCCCTATAGTTTTATTTATAGTTGATCTGCTTGATCTTATATATATTCATGATGTGCTTTATTTCTCAGTGCTATGGCTTGCCCGCAACGTAACGTGGCTTCGAGTTACGTCTCTCCAGAGAATGTTCGAGAGGAGCAGGCCTCTAGCATTCCTCCAGTGACACCAGTTGCTCCTGCAGCCCCAGCTACTCCTGTAGCACCGACCGTTCCAGCGGCCCCTGTTGCCCCAGTTGCTGACAGGACTCTCCAGGCTCTCCAAGCACTGGTAGGCATGATTGCTGGGTAGCAGCCTCAGCAAATGGCAGATTGACCGATGAGCTTGGATAAAGGCTCAATGTTCGAGAAGTTCTTGAAAGTAATCCCCCGTCCTTCAAAGGATCTATTAATTCGGATGACGCAGAGACGTGGAGGATGAAGATGGAGAAGATCTTTGACAGACTTGGCTGCATCGATAAGCACAAGATTTCTTTGGCTACATATGTTTTAGAAGGGCAAGCTGAGCACTGGTGGCGTATGGTGAAATGCCAGTATGAAGGCTAAGAAAAGGAATTGGTTTGGAAGATGTTTTTGGAAGTGTTCGATGAGAAGTTCTACTCGGTTGCAATCAAGAAATAGAAGTAGGTGGAATTTCTGACGCTAGAGTAAAAGAGTCTGATAGTGGTCGAATACGAAGGGAAGTTTGCTGAGTTATCAAGGTTCGCGCTGAATACATGGTAGATGAGAAGGGTAAGGTGGTCCTATTTGAGCGATGACTTCACCCGGCTATTCCTAGCAGGGGTTCTTTATTCGAGGTGAATACCCTATCTGAGGTGGTAACCAAGGCTTTGTTGGCCGAACAGAGTCTAGACGAAGCGGAGAAGAGTAAAGAGCAACAACCCAAGAGGTTCAAAGATTCTAAACCATCAGGCAGTACTTTTGGATGTGACAATCCAGCGAAAACTTTTCTCACTCAGAACCATCCCCAGCCTCAGGTCGGTAATGAGTCACGGCAACAAAATCAGAAAAATTGTAACCGTTGTGGGAAGAATCATTTGTGAGGACAGTTTTGCGATGGATCACCGAAGCAGTGCTACACCTGTGGCAAGATAGGCCACATCACTCCTGATTGCTAGTAAAAGGGAACGGGAGGACCGCAAGCTCAACAACCTATTCAAACTCAGAGGCCACCCGCATTCATCAGTGGACCAGCTCCGGCTCAACAAAATTGCTAAGGGAATCAAAAGCAACCCGTTTACAATCGGACAACAAACCAGAATACAGCTACTCAGGGTCGCATGTTTGTTCTTACACGTGAGGAGGCAGAGGCGTCACTATCAGTGGTGCAAGGTACAATCTTTATATCACCTGTTCTGGCTAGAGCTCTCATAGACTCTGACTCTTCGCACTCTTTTGCTACACCGGAGTTCTTGTATCATTTATCGCTGTTGGTTGAGCCTTTGGGCATATATTTATCTGTGTCCACTCCTATTCGGGACACAGTCTTGCTTCACAAGGTGTGTCGTCTTGGAGTTGTGGAGTTTGAGGGTAGGAGTTTTCCAGTGGAGCTTATTTCTCTTGCGATCCGTAATTTTGACGTTATTCTGTGATTTGATTGGCTCTTCAGATATCATGCAACAATCGACTGTTACTATAAAAGGGTAGTCTTCAGCATACCCGGCCAGCCGAAATTCTTCTTTCAAGGAGATGTGGGAGTGTCTGGTTTACATGCGAATCAGATGTCGAGGAAAGGTTGTGAATGCCTTCTGTCCTGTGCTGTAGCTACCAAGGCACCTGAGCTAAAGTTTGAGGAGCTTTCTGTTATAAGGGAATTCCCGGATGTCTTTCCCAAGGACCTATCTGGTATTTCTCCTGATTGTGAGATTGAGTTCTCTATTGATCTTCTGCCTGGTACTACGCCCATTTCTAAGTTGCCATATAGGATGACACCATTGGAGTTAAGGGAATTGCAAGTTCAGCTGCAAGAGTTATTGGACAAGGATTTCATCCGACCCAGTGTTTCACCATGGGGTGCTCCAGTGTTGTTTGTGAAGAAGAAGGATGGTTCGATGCGTTTGTGCATTGACTACAGGGAATTGAACAAGGTTACCATCAAGAATCGGTACCCCCTACCGCGAATTGACGATTTATTCAATCAGCTACAAGGAGCAAAGGTGCTTTCCAAGATTGATCTGCGGTCTGATTATCACCAACTGAAGGTCAAGGAGAAGGGCATCTCGAAGACTATTTTTAGGACCTGCTACGGTCACTACGAGTTATTGGTTATGTCTTTTAGCTTGACTAATGCTCCAGCAGCTTTTATGGTTCTGATGAACAGGGTTTTCAAACCCCAGCTGGATCGCTTCGTTGTGGTTTTTATCAACGATATTCCGATCTATTCTAAAAGCGAAGAGGAGCACGAAGAACATCTAAGGGAGGTCTTTCAGACTCTATGAGAGAAGAAGCTGTATGCCAAGTTCAGCAAATGTAAGTTTTGGCTTGACAGTATGTCTTTTCTTGGTCACGTTGTCGGCAAGGATGGAGTCTCTGTGAATGACAGTAAGATCGAGGTGATTGTTGATTGGCCGTGATCGACATCAGTTACTAAGATACGCAATTTCTTGGGGTTGGCAGGCTATTATTGACGGTTCGTGGAAGGGTTTTCTCGCATTGTCCTGCCACTTACCAGCCTGACTCGGAAGGGTGTGAAGTTTGAATGGACGGATAAGTGCGAACACTATTTTTAGGAGCTCAAAGAGAGATTGACATCAGCACCGATTCTTTCTCTGCCAACAGGAGGAGGAAATTTTGTGATTTACGATGACACGTCTCGTTAAGGGTTAGGTTGCGTTCTGATGCAGCACGACAAGGTGGTAGCTTATGCTTCACGCCAATTGAAGGTTCATGAGAAGAACTACCCCACACACGACTTGGAGTTGGCAGTGATTATTTTCGCACTAAAGATATGGCGGTACTATCTATATGGGGAATCATGTGAGATCTACACCGGCCACAAGAGTTTGAAGTATATCTTCACTTAGAAGGATCTCAATCTACTGTAAAGAAGATGGCTAGAATTGTTGAAGGATTACGACGTAGAGACTCATTATCATCCGGGGAAGGTGAATGTTGTGGCAGATGCTTTGAGCAGGAAGTCTTTGGGAGGCATCTTGGCATCGTTGACCATTCAACCCCAACTGTTAAAAGATTTGAGGAGGATAGAAGTGAAAGTTCTGCATCGGGAAGGTATTGTCTTGTGTAGTCAATTGACAGTAAAGCCAACTTTGTTGGAGAAAATCCGTGTAGCTCAACAAGATGATCTCCAATGTAAGAAGAGTGTGGAAGAGTTACTTAAAGGTGAGGGTAAAGATTTCAGCATCAGCGACGTTGGAGTTCTCAAGTTCATAGATCGGGTATGTGTACCTGCCAACGAAGAGCTAAAGAAAGAAATTTTGACCGAATCTCACAGTTCTGGGTACAACATTCATCTGGGAGGCAAAAGGATGTATCGAAATCTTTGGGAACATTTATGGTAGAACGACATGAAGAGGGATATAGCAGAGTTCGTGGCACAGTGTCTGACGTGTCAGCAGGTGAAGATCGAGCACCAAAGACTAGCGTGGAAGCTTCAACCATTACCACTACCTGAGTGGAAATGGGAGAACATCACGATAGATTTCGTATTCGGGTTACCTCTTACACGTGGTGGACATGATGTAGTTTGGGTGATTGTGGACCGACTCACAAATTTAGCTTATTTCATCGCCATCAAGATAACGTATTCGTTAGATCACTTGACACAGTTGTATGTTAGAGAGATCGTTCGACTCCATGGTTCGCCGGTTTCTATTATCTCAGATCGTGATCTACGATTTGTTTCTAAGTTTTGGGGTGCCCTTCAGTCAGCTATGGGTACTCGATTGGACTTTAGTTTAGCTTACCACCCACAGACCGATGGCCAGTCGGAGAGGACCATTTAGACGTTGGAAGACATACTGAGAGCCTGTGCTTTGGAATGGAAGGATAACTGGGACGATCAGTTACCATTGATGGAGTTCTCGTATAATAATAGTTTTCACTCGAGCTTGGAGGTTGCACCGTATGAAGCCTTGTACGGGCGAAAGTGTAGGTCCCCTGTGTGTTGGTACGAAGTTGGCGAGCGACAGCTTCTTGGACCAGATTTGGTGGAGGATGTCACTCAGAAGATTGCGGTTATTCAAAATAAGCTTCTAGCAGCGCAAAGTCGACAAAAGAGTTATGCTGATTCGCGTAGACGAGATTTGAAATTTGCGGTCGACAATATGATTTTCCTAAAAGTCTCACCGTGGAAGGACATTATTCGTTTCGACAAGAAGGGGAAGTTGAGTCCCCGGTATATTAGACCTTTCGAGAGTTTGGATCGTGTTAGAGAAGTGACTTACCGTGTGGTGTTGCCACCTAGCCTCGCGGGAGTGCACAACGTGTTTCATGTTTCTATGCTTAAAAAGTACATTCATAACCCGATGCATGTAATCGATTATGAGCCGCTTCAAGTTCATGAGGATTTGTCTTATGATGAGCAGCCTGTTAAGATTTTGGATACGAAAGAGAAGGTTCTACAGAACAAACATATTCGTCTTGTAAAAGTTCTTTGGCGCAATCACAAGGTGGATGAAGCCACGTGGGAGCGCGATGACGAGATTCGTGAACGGTACCCGTTCTTCTTCACGTGAGGTTAGTTTCTAATTTCGAGGATGAAATTCTTTTAAGGGGTAAGAATGTAAAACTCAGTAAAATACTTTTTAATTTTAAAATTAATTATTAAATAATTAAATTGGTTAATTAAAATCTATTATTTAAATTAAATTAACTAATTAAAACGTGATCAAATAAAATGATAAAATTAACTAATTAAAATAAACTAATTTACAAAATACAATTAACTGGAATAATAATTATTTCAAATATTTTATTTATAGAATAAATAAATTGTTAACATTAATTTAAAATTAGAAATTCAAAAATTTCAGGATATTAATTTCAAAAGTTAAATTCAGTTTTGGTAGGAGATAATTAATTATGGATGACTAAATTTTAAATAGGATAATTCCTATTACGTTGTGATGTATATGGAAGCAGAATTTGATTTGAAAAAGATAGGTATGGTAGGACAAATTTAAGGGATTGAATTGCCTCATCCCATTCTTAAAACCAATCTTCACCCTTTCTCTCCCTCAGCTCTCCCTCACGTCACTCTCCCTCTTCCCTTCTCCAACACTTTCTCTCTCTCAAACTGGTTTTCTCCCTCTCTCACACCAGCACCTTCCCAAACCAGCAACCCCTACCACCAAGCTCCGTCTGCAACCACCGCGCGCCGCCAAGCCACCACCGCTGGCCGTCGTCGTATTCGTCGTTTCTCCGGTTGGTCTCCTCTCTCTCCTCTGTTTCCGATTTGTATATAGAAATATGTTATATATGTAATAAAGTGTATATTGATGTATAAGCAACATGTTTATATATAAATAATAACAGATTAGATGCATAGGTATGTAATACATTCATATTTAGAATATGGGAATCAAACCACATACATTACACATTCAAACATGTAATATAAACAACTATGTATATATATTGTTGACCCAAGGTTATTCAATCATACCATATCCTTGATTTTGACTTATAACAATAATTGATTTGAAGTTACTAATG
>JAUTBS010380282.1:0-10360 GCA_032361285.1 Aequorea victoria | reverse complement strand
TATTTATAAAATTTAAATTCTTATTTCTTCTAATTATGCATTGGTCCCTCTTTACTTCTTTATTTCATTAATCTTATTGTCAATTTGAACCATAACCCAAACAAGGCCTCACCTTGGCCTTAAATCCGAATTAATTATATTTTATTATTTTATTGATAATTACGGGATGTTACAATCTTAAAAGATCATATTCACCCCCATCTAGGGTCATCATTTAGTTAACAATAGGGACTGAAAAGAAACTTAAAATTAAAGTTTTTAACTTTTTTCCTGCGACGCCGTCTGAACGAGGCCTGAGATCTCGTCTACATGAAACTAAGCAGTGAGTCTTTCGAGTGAGCTCCATCCGGACGGCCTGAAGGCCTGTCTGAATAGTGGTGATATATTCCTCATATGTAAATTCTTGCATCATCCTTTTGGATGGAGTGAGGGCCTATCTGAATAGTGGCGGTATAATCCTCGTACGTAAATTCTTGGGTCATTCTTCCTGACATCCCGAGTCTCCGTCCAGACTGAAGTGTCCAGTGGCCAGACTTCATTCATCTGTTGCACAAAATTCGGACGGTGGCCAACCCGTCCGGACAGAACCTTGCTGATTCCTTTCGTCTAATTTTGGGCTAATTTCAACAATCTCTACCATGAAACATAATCTGTCCACCCTGTAGAAACTTGTCGATATTTTTCAAAACTGGACCTCTTTTTTAGGTAAAAGTGCTCCACCATTTTCTTTTTCTTTGACTTAGGTACTGGACTTTTAGTCATATTTGGACTGCTTGTAGGTTTCCTGTCTGATGAAGGATCTTTACTGTCTGTGATTAGAGCAGAACTGACCATGTCTTCAAATTCATATATGGTCCTTAGTGGGTTTGTTTCTCTTTGCCTTTTGGTACTGTATAAGGTCTCTATTCATCCAACTGTTGCTGTGAACTTGAGTAACTGTCGCCTAACTTATTGAGTGAGATGTTTTCATCAAGCTCCATCTCAACTGTAATCTAGTTGTTTAACCCATAATCAATCATCGCCTCTTCATTTTGATTTAGCATAGTTACTTCATCAAAAATGACATTCATGTTAATCACTGATCTCTTCCTGGCCCCTAGATCCTCTAACCTGTATCCTTTCATGCCACTTTAATCGCCAAGAAATACACACATTCTTGGCTTAGGATCAAGTTTTGACCTTTTTCCTCACTGCACATGCACATTCGCAGGACAACCAAGGATTCTCAAATTAAATAAATTAATCGATTTACCTGACCACACCTATTGTGGAACCTTGAAATCTATGGTCGATAACGGAGATCTGTTGATAATATAGCATGTCATGTTGACTGTTTCTGCCCAAAAAACCTTTGACAATCTTGCATTCAACCGCATGCACTTGAACCGTTCTGTAATTGTCCAATTCATTCTCTTTGCCACCCCATTTTACAGATTGCAAATGGATCCTTGTCCCTAAACTAGTCAATTCTCTATTTATTTATTTATTTATTTTTGTATATTTTGATATTTAGTACGACAAAAATTAAAAGTCAACGAAAAACATTTTCATGATTAACAGAAATTAGGTTAATTTTGGGAAAAATATTTTTCACTTCTTAAAGATGAAAAATATTTTTTCATGCCTAATAACACATAAATATTACTACATAAGAAAATAAATTGTTAGGTATCAAACAGTGTTTGATTAAAAGTAGGATAACCTATAAATAAATATTCTATTATTTGATTTGACATTATTTATGTAAAGTTAAATATAATAATGGACATAAATACCTTTAAATAATTATGTGTTTGTCTTTTACTTATTTATCGCACCAAATTATAGTTTCAAGACTCAAAAAATCACCTCTCCTAAAATTGGGTTTATCATATGAATAGGGGGTATTAAGTTAGTTAAGTGAATTTTTTAAACTCTATAAATCGACCAATCAAGTAAGAGTATATTCGAGACTATTATAAAATAATTTAATTCCAGCCCCACAATATCTCAACCAAACATGGCATAACAGAAGTTAAGACATTTTTACTAAGAATGAACATATGAGAAATTGTGGCCCTTTTATCTACACTTCTTTACTAATAACTATTATGGTAGTATGAAACCTCATACTCTTGTCTTCGCTTATAACAATTGCAAAATAATATTTTTTTAAAAATGAGAGTGTGGGTTGCCCACAAAATCAACATTGAAAATTTAGGTATCTTTTCCGTTTTTTTCCATTTTTATTTTATTTTTTAATTTTTGTGATATAAAACATAAAACAAGAAAAAGTTCGAAGCACTTCCAATGAAAAAGTATTCAAAAATTCAAAACTTTATTTTATAAAAAATAAAAATGATAACAAACATGTTAACTATTGTGACAATGATTTGTGAGGAGTAACACACAATTTACCCCTCAAGGACAAGGTTATTGCGAAATTATCTTTAATTTTCTTGCTTGGTTCTCGGTCTTATCTTATGTAACCACTGGGGGAACTAAATTTTTTACTCCAGGGGCTGAGAAAAAATACTAAGGATAATTTTCAAAATTTAATTTAATTATTTAACTTTTTATTAAATTATTTTTAAAAATTAAAAAGCTAAGCTTGTGAAATTGCTGAGAAACAAAATTGAAACCCTCAAAGTGTGGCAAATGAGACACAATAGAACTAGTATCGGAGGCACAAAAGTCACTGTCAAAAAGACTAAATTACTAAGATAGTTTGTTGAGAGATAGAGATATTGACGTTAGGATTTTGTATACTCAATGTATGTTGATTGAATTTAATTTGTATATTATAATAATCACATTTGAATATTATTTGACAGTGACACATTTTTTTAGTAAAAGACATGACATTATGCATGTTACTAACTACAATATTTAATAAGTTACACATGACACTTGATTCATAAAAATAAGAAGTCTCATAAGATGATACTCAAATTTAATCATTATAATATTATAAAAAAAAAACAAATAAAAAAATTAGTTCTATAAATTTTAATGTTATTAAAATAATAGTCTATACAAAAATATTTTAAAAAATTTGGGTGCCACGGCCCCTATCGGCCCTTATGTAGTTCCGCTCCTACCTCAAACAACAATGTACAAAAACGCAACACCCATTTTCTAAAAATCTAAAACTAGATCAGTAAGTCACTTAACCAGGGCCTGATCATTAGCTCCTTTCAGTACTTAACATGGGTAAACTGGGTACATGCTTAAACCAATTTATACAAGAGATGAAAGTTTCAAATGAAAGTTAAACAACTCCAAATATAATAATATCAAAGTTTCATCATGAAACTACTAAATCCCTAGGTTTGAATACTGTCTCTTTTTTTCTCTCTCAGTCACACACTGCAAATTGTTTTCAGATTTCTATAGTGATGGGGTCCACCCCATGTCAATTGTCAGCCGATTTTTTCTCACCAGCCCACCATCGCCGAAAATCTATTCTAATTGATGGATTTTGACAACCTCAAATCACATTTCTACGATTTGCTCCTGTGAGCAAGATTTGCTTCTTCACCTATAAGTTAGGAGAATGATGTGAAGGAGAAGAATGTAGTTCAAAGTGCAGAGTGAGAAAAAGAGAGATATCTGTGTGTGAGTTGAGTGAGTAAAGCTCCTGAATTTTTTGTATTTCGTCCATTGTTGATTAGTGAAATTCTCTCCTCCCCTCTGTCAACGTAGGCCAAAGGCCGAACCACATATATTTTGGTGTGATTGATTCTTTGGTTGCATGATTTTAACCCAACAAGTGGTATCAGAGGCAGACGGGACATCCATGGTTTTTCCCGAACGATCTTTCCAGAATCAACATCATTGAAATCATGTTTTGAACACACCAAAAGCTGTGTCTCACTGAGACGATCACACCGGAGCAAAGACAGACACCATACGACGCCACTCGCTCCCTCATACGCCGCCAGAAGGGACTGGGACTGGGCGCCACTCGCGCACCCGTCGCACGCGTCTTCTTTGCCTGTTTTAACGATCCAGACCCAGACCTGACTGGACGACCCAAGCGCCGAGCCGAGGAGCCGAGCCGTACAGCCAAGCCACGTTGACTGAGTCATTGACTGCGTTGATCGGGACTTTGACCATGCCAGAAATTGGTTTTCGAGCTCGAGAAACTGACTTTTTCTCACGAGATTTTGACCCGAGATCGCAATATTTTTTTCTAAAGCAATCGCAATACCTTTGTAGGAGAGGTATACATTTTTAACTTTATATTTGTCCAAAAATAGTCTAAATATTGTATCGTACAATCGATATTTTGATTGTTTTTGCGAGTTTTATTTTTTTTCCTCACAAGACTCTGCCTAGACATTATTCATACTATAAAAGAGTGAGATCCACCTTCTAGACAAGTAGTGGAGATGGAAGAAACTGCACCAGGAGCCATGATAAAACTTACGGCGTCGAACTTTGCAATATGAAAGCCACGAATGGAAGATATTCTATATTGAAAAGACTTGTACGATCCCCTGGAGAATGAAGGTGCCAAACCAGCTGGAAAGACAGACGTCAAGTGGACAAAGATGAACCGAAAGTCCATTGGTCTCATCCGACAATGGATCCACCATAGCGTATTTCATCACGTCACTCAGGAGACGAGCGCATATAGCCTCTAGAAGAAATTAGAGGCTACATACTAGTCCAAGACAGTCCAGAACAAAGCCCTATTGATGAGGCAGCTGGTGAACCAAAAGTTAAAATTTGACAGTTCTGTAGCCGAACACACTAGTGAGTTTCGGAGCCTGGTGAACCAGCTAGCAACCATGCGGATGAAGCTTGATGATGAAACTCAAGCACTATTGCTCTTTAGCTCCTTACCAGACAATTGGGAGATATTGGTAGTTTTTCTCAGTAACTCCACTGAAGAAAAGTTGACCATGAGTATGATCAAAGATGTTTTGTTTAATAAAGAATCTAGAAGGAGAGAAATGGGCATGGACCAGTCACACGCCCTCATCACAAATGAAAAAATAGAGAAAGGAGTAGAGGCAGAAGCAGAGCTTAGAAAAGGTCTCAGGATAACGAAAAATCTAGAGACAATAGAAGCCAATCAAGATCCAAAATATGATGCTAAGGATGTGGCCATGAGGGTCATATTAAAAGATTCTGTAATTTTAAGAAGACCACGGCAAGTTAAGACCCTAGTCAACAAAAGGCGAACAACACTAGCACTTCAGCTATTGTATTAGGGATGTTGGTACTCTCGATAAATGAAGAATGTCTTCATTTTTCAGACCACGACATAGAATGGATAATTGATACAACATCTTCTTACCATATAACTCTCCAAAGAGAATTCTTTAGTTCATACAGAGCTGAATATCACGGTATGATTAGAATGGGATTAGAGATATATCCATCCAAACCAGTATTGAATATAGGATGGTTCTCAAAGATGTAAGACATGTTCCCGATTTACGCCTAAATCTAATATCAGGAAATGCTCTGGATCAAATGGGGTATGAGAACTACTTCGAAAATGGGTGCTGAAAGCTCACTAAAGGATCACTGGTTATAGCAAGAGAACAGGCGTGTTGTACGCTATACAAGACTCATCTAAGGATCTGCTCAGACAACCTTAATGCAGTTGAAGACGAGATTTCACCGAATCTGTGACAAAAGAGGCTGGGCCATATGAGTCAGAAAGGAGTGGAGATTTTGGCAAAGAAGTCAGTCATTCCATTTTTCAAAGCTATTCCGTTGAACCCTTGTAATTTCTATTTATTTAGAAAATAGCATAGGGTTTCATTTAGTTCTGCTTCAAAGAAACGATCAGAGTTATTAAGTCTGTTACACTCTGACGTATGTGGGCCTATTGAAATTGATACTAATGTAGGTAGAAAGTATTTTTTTACTTTCATTGATGATGCATCTAGGAAATTATGGGTATATTTTTTGAATACCAAGGATGAGGTATTCCAGTATTTTCAAAAATTTCATGCTATGGTGGAACGAGAGACCGAAAAACATTTGAAGTGTCTCCGCACAGACAATGTGACGAGTACACGTCAAATGAGTTCAAAGCCTACTGTGTTGATCATGGTATTCGGCACGAGAAGAATGTACCCGATACCTCTCAACATAATAGTGTTGCAAAAAGGATGAACCGTACTGTTATCCCAAATATTAACCCAAAGGGGGGGGGGTGAATGGGTTGATTGGCAATTAATTAATCCTTTTTAAATTCTTTTAGAAAAACAAATAAACTAAACTTAAAAACAATAAGTAACAAGATTGAAATATAAAAGAGTAAGAGGAAGAAAATACTCTACACCGAATTTATAGTGGTTCGGTCCTTCAGACCTACGTCCACTCCCCAAAGGCCTTGGGTATTCAAAATCCACTAATCGGATTCTTCAAAAGGCGAATCGAAGCCTGTACAGTCGGGATCCTTTAATGTAGGGTGAAACGTAACCCTTTGTAATCAATGAGAGAAGATGAGTGATGGTGATCTCCTTTGAGAAGATTTACAATAAATATAGCTCTTTACAAGACTCTCACACTCTAATAAATGATATACAATCAATGCTCAAGGTGTGGGTAATGGAAGATCAGAAAAACAGAGTATTAATGGCAGTGATGACCAAAGAGAATCTCAGAGAAGGTTTTGCTCAGTAGGTTGGTGAAGCTACAGTGATTTCTTGTGAGTCTTGATGATTTCTATCTTCAAACTTCATTGCTTTTATAGCCCCTTTCAATTTCTGAACATTGGGGGCATTAATTGCTCCAAAAATAGCCGTTAGAAAACCCAGATTTCGAATCTGCGACTGGAAGTGTCGATACTTTGAGAGGAGGTGTCGACACTTTATAAGTTGCAGTGAAGGTGTCAACACTTTTGCTGATAGGTGTCGACACTTTGTGAATGCATAGAGGAGAGAGAATAGCCTCTGTATAAAGGTGTTGACACTTGCTGAGTGAAGTGTCGACACTTGGGGCTTGGTGTCGACCAAAACTTGAGAGGTGTCGACATTTTGAGAATGCTGCCTTGGTGTCGACCTCTTTACTCTTGTAAGGTATCGACACTTCCATGAGGGTGTCGACACTTCCTTTGGGCGAGAGGAGAGATGGAGCTTGCAGTAAATAGGTGTCAACACTATAGCTTGGGGGTGTCGACACTTTTGACCTTCCAACACAGAAAGTGTCGACCCTTTTTCCCTTATCGAAACTGGAGTATATTATCGAAGTGTCGACCATAGAAGGCATGGTGTCGACACTTCTAGAGGAGGGTGTCGACCCCCTTTTGTAAGAACTTTTGTTCTAAAGAAGGTTTTCATGAATACTTCATCATAAAACTATATACATCCAATTTATGACATTTAAATGGAATGGGTACCTTAAAGTCCTGAAATCTTATAACATTGAATAAAAACGTTAGTACCAAACAAATAAATGGGTTGTAATAACTTAAAACAAAGGGAGTAGGTTGATTGAATAACTATTGGGCTAACAATCTCCCCCTTTTTGACTATGACAACATATTAATTTGTTTATGAGAGAGAAAGAGAGACATGAATCTCCCCCTAAACATATGCATCGCAAAAATAATTAAAAGACAGTAAATAAATGTAAGTTCTTTAAAACAACAAGTTCAGGGCAAATTCTTTTGATCATTATGAGATTTCTTTTAGAACTCCCCCTCAATCAAATACCCATAACATAATCTTAGAGAATGAGCAAGATCATACACAGTTTTAAAGAAAATGACTTGAGGATTTCAACTCAACATGAAACAAGATATACATATCAATGTATTCAAGATAATCATGAATTCATACTCCATGAATTCAGTAAACTCAAAAATGAACCAATAATGAAATCATACACTAAATTATATTAAGTTCCAATCATCAAGAATTCATACTCCATGAATTCAACATTAATATTAATCTATCAAGACAAAGATCATCAAAAAAAAAGTTCAAAATAGTTCAATATTGTCAATCTATTGAGCAATCTACCCAACCATTCATCAAAAATCAAATCAAAAGTGTAACTATTCATCAAAAATAAATCAATATTGTATCTTCTCCCCCTTTGTCATAGCAAAAAGACAAGGGAGGCCAAAACTAACTTAGCAAAAGAGTGTGTGAACCAAAAAAATGTATCCAAAAAAAAAGGTTCAGGGGGTTGAGAAAAAGCATGAGGATTTGGCTTGGGAATCAACCGTCTTCGTTTGAAAGTTTGCGTCGAGCTTTCTTCATGGGTCTGTGGAGAAGAGACTTGGGCTTGTGAGGGAGCAAGTGTTGGAGGTGCTGGACCTTCAATCATAAGAAGTGGAGGTGGATGCTTGAGGTGGGCAAGCAAAGCAGCAACCTTTTCTTGAGCTGCTTGTTGGAGTTGAACGTGATCCTTAGTTTGGCTGCTATGAGCTGGAGCTGTGCTGCCTTGAGCTTGTGCTGCTGAAGATGTGGGAGCAGCAGCATCACTTTGAGTTTGTGGTTGACTATTGGGTCTGACCCTTTGGAGGTACGGGTCAAGTGTCCCTTGAGCCAAACTTAGCATGAATTGCTTGATGAACACATTCAAGTTCCCAACGGCTTGAGATTGACGACTTTCAGCTTGTTTTATGATATTAAGCTCGTGGTGAATGTAAGCTTGAAATGCGTCTTGGGAGGCCTTTATTGAATCGAGTTTTTCAATCATTTGTGATTGAAAAGCGGCTTGAGAGGCTTGTAATGAAGCAATGGCAGAAAGAATTGAGGATTGATCAAAAGGTAGAGTTGAAGGGGATGAAGCAAGATTTTTTGAAGGAATAGGTGGATCAACTTGTGTGGTAGGTGGAATGGACTCAGGTGCACTGTCATGTGCAAGAGTGGGTGGAGTGGATTCTATGTTCTGTGTGGGGTCAGAGGATGTGGCTGGAAGAGTGGAGGGAATTGGGGTGACCGTTCGTTGAGTTATCCAATTTCCTTCTTGATTTTTGACTATGTGCATTCAATGAAGGGTCATAGGCCCATACAAGTCAGATTTCAAGAATTTTATTGAATGCTCATTGGATAGGTCAACTTTGAAGTGTTGGAATACTTTGGTCAAGATCATTCCATGGACTAGGGCAGTAGAGCCTCGACCATGAACATGGATCATGTGAGAGACAAAGAGGGAGCCTAGGTCAATGTTTTTGGTGTTAACAATACACCACATTAAGAAAATATGTAATCTAGTGACATTTCCAAATCTCTCATTTTGAGGAGCAAAGATGTGGTTAACAATATGATGGAGAATTCTCATTTCAGTTTTTAATGAATTGGCTTCTAAGGGTTTTGAGGAATTAGTGAATTCTGGGTTATAAATTGATTTAACGAAATCATCATATGAGAATTCATCGAAATTGTAGTCTTTGGGATTGAAAACAATAAGAACATCACCATCGGGAAGACCGAGGATTTGGTTCAAAAGACTTGGTGTTAGGTCAATGTCAATTCCTTTTACCTTTGTGGTAAAGGAAAGGTATGAAAATCTATTGACAATCCTATGAGCATAGAATGATTTAATCAAGTCCGGATAGTGTGGGTTTGATTGTGCCAAGAAAGAATTCCACTTGAGAGTGGTGAAGAATTTAGGAAAAGCCATTCCATTTGATTCAAAGTAATTGAAATCAATGGCCCTTCCCGAGATGATTTGACGAATGGAGAAAGCTAATACCTCTTTTGATGGGGTAATTGTTGGTGGAATCGAAGGTTGAGGATTTGTTAGTACATTAGCCGAAGTCCCCGATCTTTTCTTCTTCGAAATTCTATGGTTTGTGCGATCTGGAGTATCCAATTGAGTAGAGCCTTTGTTCTTCATCTTCATTGATTGATTGAGAGATGCGAAGAATGAAGAAGCTAGGGTTTCGGTGGAGAGGAAGATGGAAGGATTGGGGATTTTAGAAAGAGGAGCGCGAGAGAGAGATGAACGGTTTTTAAAACAGGGTATATATATATATGCACGCACGGGTGTCGACACTTAGAGTTAAAGGTGTCGACCTCTTTAAGCCGAGAGGATTCTCTCTCCTCCAACACCTGAAGGTGTCGACACTTCCCTTTGAGGTGTCGACCCCAAAGAACTGAGAGAACATACACTTTCAGTGTATGACAAGGTGTCGACCCCTTTGTTTATAGAAAGGGTTCAATACTCCAAATTGCATCAAAACACATTGAAATCACACATCAATTATATTTTTCATGCCAAGACCCTTACAAAGGGTATTAAACCTTTCCTCTTGTAGAGGTTTGGTAAAAATATCTGCTAATTGTTTATCAGTATTTATGAAAAACAATTCTACATCACCTTTTTCAACATGATCTCTAATGAAGTGATATTTAATCTCTATGTGTTTAGTCCTAGAGTGTTGAATGGGATTCTTTGT
>JAUTBS010380172.1:0-10361 GCA_032361285.1 Aequorea victoria | reverse complement strand
ACCGAGCGCAGCGTGACGCGGGCGGCGGCGCGCGTCGGCCTGCGTCAATCGACGATGAGCAGCAGCCTTGGGCGTCTGCGCGCGCTGCTCGGCGACGAGCTGCTCACCCGGGTGCCGGAAGGCATGGCGCTGACGCCGCGCGCGATGAACCTCGTCGAGCCGGTGCGCTCGGCGCTGCGGCAGTTCCAGGGAATCGTGCTGCGTGAGGATGCCTTCGATCCGAAGACGGTCGAGCGCGTATTCACCATCGCGCTCACCGGCAGCCTCGAGGTCTCGTTCGGCCCGCTGCTGCTCGATCTCCTGCGTCGCGAGGCGCCCGGCATCCGGCTGTCGCTGCGAACGCTCGACTACGCCACGCTGCTGCCGGACATCGACGCCGACCAGATCGACATGGCGATCGGCCTCATCAAGAACGGCCAGATGCACCACAAGGTGCGGCCCCTTTGTCGCTATGGCTACCTATGCCTGTTCAACGCCGAGCTGCTCGGGATCGAGGCGCCGGTGTCACTCGAGGACTACCTGCGCTTTCCGCATGTGCTGACGAGCGTCTCGGGAACGGTGCACGGGGTCGTCGACGATGCCCTGGCGGAGATCGGGCGTCACCGCGTCCTTGCCGCCACGACGCCGCGCTTCGTCACCGTGCCGTTCCTCGTCAAGTCGGCGCCGGTGATGACGACGATGGTCGACGATCTCGCCGTGAGCTTCGCCAAGCTGCTCGGCCTCACGACCAGCCCGGTGCCGGTGCCCGTGAAGGACTTCGCGGTCTCGATGCTGTGGCACTCCTCCTACGACCGCGACCCCGCGCATCGCTGGATGCGCGAGGTCGTCGTCAGGATCTCCAAGCAGACCGCGAAGGTCGCCGGCTAGCCTACTGTGCGAGCTCCGCGTGCTGGCGCGGCGCCGGCTGGGCCTGCTGCTGCTGGCGCGCGGCCTCGGCGTCGCGACGCTGCAGCTCCTCCGGCGATATCATGCGGACCGCGCCGATGGTCTCGAGCGTGATGGCATCCTGGGCGAAGGCGGGGGCCGAGGCCAGCGGCGCGGCGGTGAGCACGGCGAAGGCGGCGGCGAGAATCAGGGTTGTGGTGCGAGCGGTCATGACCAGTCTCCAAAAGCGTGGTCAGCGAAGCGCTGGCCGTTGATGGAGACATATCGATGCGCTGCAGCATCGATCAAACAGATGCGCTCGATACGCATATTCGATGCGGTCGATAGGGGTCAGCCGGCCGCGGCGGATGTCGCGAGCAATTCGTCGCGTCTTTAATCTTCGTTAACCACAACGCCGCCTACTGGTGGAAAGCAGTTCTTTTCCAGGGCGGGGGTCCTTCGAGATGCGCACGGTTGCGATGGTCACGCAGAAGGGTGGGTCCGGCAAGTCGACCTTGGCGGCGTGCCTCGCCGTCGTGGCGCAGGAGGCGGGCGAGCGCGTCTTCCTCATCGACATGGACCCGCAGAAGTCGCTGACGAAATGGGCGCGCCGTCGCGACGACAAGGACATGCCCGTCGAGACCGTCTCCGCCGGCAAGCTCCCCGACGCTCTGGCCGCGCTCGCCAAGGGCAACGTCTCGCTCGTCATCATCGACACGCCCGCGACCGACACGCCGGCCGCCGACGCCGCGATGAAGGCCGCAGACCTCTGCGTCATCCCGGCCCGTCCGACGATCTTCGACATCTGGTCGTCCGAGGTCACCCGCGGCAAGCTCAAGAGCTTCGGCAAGGACTTCGCCTTCGTGCTCAACCAGTGCCCGGCGATGCAGGAGAGCCAGCGCGTCACCGACGGCGCGGCCGCGCTCGAGAGCATGGGCGGCCTGCTCCGCCCGCTCGTCGCCTCGCGTGTCGCCTACCAGGAAGCCGCGCGCGAAGGCATGGGCACGACCGAGATCGAGCCGGACGGCAAGGCCGCCGAGGAGATGCGCGTCCTGTGGACGTCGCTGAAGCGCCGCCTGTCGCGCGTGAAGGCCGCGGCCGAAAAGTCCGCCGCGGAAAAGGCGGCCGCAACGAAGCGCGCCGCCTGATCCACGTCTTTGTCGCGAACGAAGCTCGCGACGGCCCGTAGTTCTACGGCGCCGTCGTCTTGAAGCTGTCGAGCGCCTCGACCTTCGACCACCAGTCCTTGACGCCGGGCAGGGCCAGGAACTCGTCCTTGTGCGGCGTCTTCGTCACGTAGGCGAACGATGGCGCGAGGTAGAGGTCGGCGATCGAGAGCGCGTCGCCGGCGAGCCAGGGCGACGAGCCCTTGATGCGCATGAACTCGCCGAGCGCGAGCTTCGAATCCGCGATGCCCTTGCGGTGCATTTCCTCGTTTTTTCCGCCGACGAAATCGGGGAACAGATGGTAGGCGGTAACGCCGGCGACCATCGGGATATAGCCGTAGCTGTCGACGATCGAGATCACCATGTCCATGCGCGCCTCGTCCTTGGGGTCGGACGGCACGAGGTTCTTGCCGGGCAGCACGGTGTTGAGATAGCGCGAGATCGCCGGCGTCTCGATGATGCGGAAGCCGTCGATGTCGACGACCGGCACCTTGCCGAAGGGATGGCGCTCGAGGTGGTCGGGCTGCTTCGGCTCGCCCTTCAGGACGTCGACCGGCACGTGCTCGTAGTCGGTCACGCCCTTCTCGGCGAGCACCATGCGCACGGTCCGCACGTAGGCCGAGCCCGCAAATCCCCAAACGGTGATCTTGCTCATCGCGTCTTCCTCCCGCGTTTCGATTGTTCGCGATAGGATGGGCCGCTCGAGAGCGTCTTCAACCCCTTGCCGGTCGACTCATCGCTGCCCGGCGGGCTGCTCGCCGGTGATGAGGCGCCGTGCATCTTCGCGCATCGCCGTCCGCGCCGGAGCTTCGAGATACGGCATGTGGCCGCCGCCGTAGACGGCGAGCTTCAGGCGGTCCGGGTCGCCGTAGGGCGGGATCTGGTCGATCAGCAGCTTGCTCGTGAAGTAGGGTGTGACCTGGTCGGCGACGCCGTGCATGACGATCGCGTGGAAGCGCCGGTCGAGGGCGAGGAGCTGGGAGAGGTCGCCCATCGCCTCGGCTTTCTCGCCGTGATGACCAGCGCTCCAGTCCCAACGGCCGTTCACCGCCATGTTGAGGATCTCGTAGCGGGCGTTGATCGGCCAGCCGAGCTTGTCGGCGGTCACATCGGCCATCGCCGTCGCGAAAGGCGCGCGCAGCGCGTCGAGGACGGGATCCTCGTAGTGGCTCGTCTCGTCGTAGGGGTTCGGATCGAAGCCGCTGACGCTGGCGTCGTATCTCGAGGCGATCTTGCCGGCGTCCCTGCCCTTCTCGCGCATCAGGCTCGAGGCGTCGAGGCGGCCGCCGAGCCGAGAGATGAACTTCTGGTCCATGCCGGTGAAGCTCGCGATCGTCAGGCTCATGCGGCGGATCGCAGCGTCGTCGCGGACGCCCTTGAACAGGTCGACGAGGTACGGGCCGGAGGCGTAGCTTTCCACGGCGCGCAGCTTGTCGCGCGCGTCGTTGCCGTCGAGGCCCCTGGCCGCAGCGACGAGCGACGGCAAGTGGCCGGCGTAGATGGCCGGGTTCGAGTCGGACAGGAACCAGGCGAAGTCCAGCACCGGCGAGATCATGACGATCCCGTCGATGGCGATGCCGTCCCGGCTTTCGAGCTTGCGCGCGAGCTTCGGCGCGCGAAAGCCGCCGTAGCTCTCGCCCACGATGAACTTCGGGCTCGCGAGGCGGCCGTTGGCGGCGAGCCACTTGCGCACCACGGTCGCCAGGCCGTCGATGTCGCCGTCGACCGAGTAGAAATGCTTTTCCGCGTCCTCGTTGTCCTTGCCGATCGTGCGGCTGTAGCCGGTGCCGAGAGGATCGATGAACAGCAGGTCGGTGAAGTCGAGCCAGGTGTCGGCATTGTCGACGACCTGCGTCGGCATCGAGGGCGAGATGTCGTGCGAGTCGATCGGCAGCCGCCACGGTCCGAGCGCGCCGATGTCGAGCCAGGCGGAGCTCGCCCCGGGACCGCCGTTGACGGCGATCGTCAGCGGTCGCTTAGCCGGGTCGCCGTCCTCGCGCGCATAATACGTGTAGGCGATATCGGCGATCGGCTTGCCGCTCTCGGCATCCGACAGGCGGACGGCGCCCGCTGTCGCCTTGAAATGCAGGGTTCGATCGGGAAGCGTGATCGTGTGGTCGGTGGTGACCGGCGGCGGCAGCGGGTTCGGCGGCACGGTCGCTGCGAAATCTGCCCGGGGCGCATGTGCAGCTGGAGCTTCGGCGCGGGCGGCGCCGGCAAGCGCCAGGGTCGCGACGAGCAGGCAAAGGAGACGCACGACGGGATC
The DNA here is from genome assembly GCA_032361285.1 of Aequorea victoria. Lineage (NCBI taxonomy): Eukaryota > Metazoa > Cnidaria > Hydrozoa > Leptothecata > Aequoreidae > Aequorea > Aequorea victoria. Next base: position 6,065 of record JAUTBS010380172.1, on the reverse strand, counting down.
CTCGGTTGGCGGTGTGCCCGCATGCGCGCCGATCGTGGTGACGCGATGGCGTGGGCGCCCAGCCGGCGCGAGGTGCGCAAGCGTGTCGCAGACGAGGCTCGCGGCCGCTCTGCAAGGCCGAGGAAGCGCTAGGCCGCCCGGGCGCGCGTCTTCGCTTCGATCCGCGTGATCGCGTCCCCGAGCTCCGAGACCGGAACCGGGCGGCTGAAGAAGAACCCCTGGATCAGGTTGCCGCGCAAGCGAACGACCTCTTCGACCTCCTGCAACGTCTCGACGCCTTCGATGACCAGCTGCTTGCCCATGGTGGCGGTCAAACGCACGATCGAGGCGATCAGGCTGGCGGCATTCTTGTCCGAGCCCAAACGACGCACGAAGCTGCCGTCCAGCTTGACCTTGTCGATCGGGAGGGCATGCAGCCGCGAGAACGACGAGTAGCCTGTGCCGAAGTCGTCGAGGACGATGGTGACGCCGGCGCGGCTCAGCTCACCCAGCTCGAACTGCATTTTCTCGGTATCGTCGGCGAGCATGCTCTCGGTGATCTCGAGCTCGAGCCGGCTTGCGGCAAGTCCCGTCTCCTCGAGGATCGCGGCGACCGTCCTCGAGATCGACCCTTCCTTGAAGTGGAGCGCCGAGATGTTGACCGCGACCTTGATGTCCGCGCTCCAGTGCCTGGCGTCCAGGCACGCACGGCGCAGCGACCAGTGGCCCAGGTCCCGGATCAATTCCGAGTCTTCGGCGAGCTTGATGAACACGCTCGGCGGCACATCGCCGTAGGTCGGGCTCGTCCAGCGCGTGAGGGCTTCGCACACGACGACGCGCTTGCGTTTCACATCGACGATCGGCTGGTAATGCAAGGCGAGGCGGTCGCCGCGCAGCGCTTCGCCGAGCTCGCTCGTCATCTCGCGGCGCGTCCTGGCGTCGTCGTCCATGGACTTCTCGTACCAGAACGCCTGGCCGCGCCCGCCGCTCTTGGCGACATAGAGCGCGACATCGGCCGTCCGGAGAAGCTCCTTTGCGGAGGTCCGCATCGGCTCGGTATGCGAAAGGCCCGCGCTGGCACCGATCACGAGCGTCTTGCCGAGCAGGACATAAGGCCGGGAGATCGCCGCGAGGATCCTGTTCGCCGCGTGGGTGATCGCGCGCCGATCGGCGAACTCGGAGAACACGATGACGAACTCGTCGCCCGCGATGCGCGACGCGAAGTCCTCGGCGCGCGTCTCCATCCGCAAGCGCTCCGCGACCTGGACGAGGAGCGCGTCGCCGAAGCTATGCCCGTACTCGTCGTTGACGGCCTTGAAGCGATCGAGATCGATGAACATCGCGACGATCGACCCCGTGCCGAGGTTGATCAAGGCCTCGAGGTGACGGAGCAGGCTGAAGCGGTTCGGCAGACCGGTCAGGATATCGTGGTGGGCGAGCCGGCTGATCTCGGCTTCCTGCTGCCGCTTCTCGGTAACGTCGTCGACGTTGATGACCGCGCCTTCCCCGCCTGGAATCGTGCGCATCCGCATCTCGAAGATTCGGCCGCGCGTCCGGTCGTACATCGTGAACGTGCCTTCCAGGCCTCCTTGCATGATCCGGTCGAACTCGCCGCGGACGCGCGCCTGCTCGATGGCGTCGCACCCATAGGAGCGAAACAGCTCGTCCCGAAAATCATGGGTCGACGGGCCTTCGATCCGGTTCATGAGATCGACGCCCAGGATTTCCTTCGATCGCTCGTTGGCGACCAGGATCCGTCGCTTTTCATCCAGCAGCAGCAGGCCGGATGTCATGGCGTTGAGCGCCGTATCGAAGAGTTGCGCCTGCTTGCGGTTGACGATGTTGAGGCGTCTCACGCGCTGCTCGTCGAGAAGCGCGCGACGCAGCGACATGTAGTGGCCCTTGATGCCCGTGAACGTCGCGACGAGGTAGAGCGCGACAAGCATGCCGACGCCGGCGACGCCGGCGCCCCCGGTGAGCATCAGGACGCTCGCGAAGGGCAGGACGATCAGCACGACCTGGATGAAGGCGAGGTTCGGGCGGGAGCCGGTCCTGCTGCCGATCAAGCCGGCCACGCCCATCGTGAGGACGAGCGAGGCCATGGTCTTTTGTGGCGTGGCGTCGGCGATCGCCGGGATGCACTCGGTCATGGAAATGACGACAGCCATGGTGAGGCCCGTCATCGCGACGCCGGCCTCGAAGAAGGCGATGTCGGTCATCTTCCTCGCGGCGGACGACCTCTTGAACCTGCGGTACATCTCGATGCGCGCCGCAACGACCACGCTCATCACGGCCGTGCAGCACCAGGCCCTCAAGCCGCCGCCGTGCAGCCCGTCGTTGATCGTCAGCAACAGCCCGCCGGCTGGAAGCATCATGAACGCCGAGAGCGAGCCGTACAGGTGGCCGACAAGCGACGCGTAGACGGGAAGCGTGAGCTTCTCCCGACGAGCGCTTTTGACGAGGACCTTCGCGACGGTCCTGAAGAAGGTCATGTGACGGTTCTCGTTCAACCGTCTTTTGACAGTCAGAAGTTGATGCTTGCTTTAGATTGACTTGAGGATACCGAAGATCGTCTCTGCGACCGGTCCTCTGCATCTGCGTCATGTGCGTCGCCGAGACGATGTCGGCGTCCGGCATGCTTGGAGCGGGTGAAGGGAATCGAACCCTCGTATTCAGCTTGGAAGGCTGCTGCTCTACCATTGAGCTACACCCGCGCTGCACCCCTTATGCCGCGTTTCGCGCGCGGGGTGAAGGGTCAGGCGAGCGCCGCGAACACCTCGTCGAACGTGGCCTCGCCCGCGTCGCGCGGCACGACGAGCAGCGGCTCGTCGCAGAAGCGCGCCAGCGTCGCCGTCGTCAGACCGATCGCGACGGTGCTGGACGCGGATTCGTTGAGCACGATGGCGGCGATCGACAGGCCTCGGGCCTTCAGAACAGCGCGGGCGGTCAGAAGGTGGCTGATCGCCCCGAGCGCGGTGGCGGAGACGAGGACCACGGGCAGCGCGAGGGCGGCCGCGAGTTCGAGGATTGTATGTTGCGCGTCGAGCGGCACCATGACGCCGCCGACGCCCTCGACCAGCGTGAGGCGATCCGAAGAAAGCCGCGCGCGGCAGGCGGCGACGACGGCCGTAAAGTCGATAGCCTGGCCTTCGGCCGCCGCGGCCATGTCGGGCGAGAGCGGCGCGGCGAAGCGCCAGGGCGCGATCTCGGCGACCGCTTCGGCTGTCGGTGGGCGGCCGAGTGCCTCGAGCAGCACGCCGGCGTCGCTTGAGGCAGCGTCGGCGGGATCGTAGCCGGAGAGGACCGGCTTCATCGCCTCGACGGGGCGCCCGGCGCGGCGCGCGGCGCGGATCAGCCCGGCGGTGACGAAGGTCTTGCCGACGTCGGTGCCTGTCGCCGTCACGAAGAGGCCGGGCATGGCTCCCTCAGCACCTCTTCGCGGACGGTCGCGGCCAGCCGGTCGATGTCGTCGTCCTCGTGCAGCGCGCAGAAGGCGAAGCGCAGCCGGGCGGTGCCGTCGGGCACCGTCGGCGGGCGGATCGCGGTAACGAGAAAGCCGGCGCGTTCCAGCGCGGCCGACGCCGCCAGCGCCGCCTCCGGGTCGCCGAGCACGAGCGGCACGATCGCGCTCTCGGCGTCAGGCAGGTTCAGCGCGCGCGTGAAGCGGCGCGCTTTCCGCAGGGGCTCGGCGCGGAGCGCCGGATCGGCGTCGATGATGTCGAGCGCGGCCAAGGCCGCGGCCGCCGAGGCCGGCGGCAGGCCGGTGGAGTAGACGAAGGAGCGGGCACGCGTTCGCATCAGCGCGACGACGGGCGCCGACGCGGCAAGGTACCCGCCGTAGCCGCCGATCGCCTTCGAGAGCGTGCCCATGCGCAGCGGGACGTGCGAGGCCGCATCGCCGCCGTCGAGCCCGAAGCCGTGGGCGTCGTCGGTGAGGAGCCAGGCATCGTGGGCTCCCGCGAGCGCCGCAAGCGCGGCGATGGGCGCGCGGTCGCCGTCCATCGAGAAGACGGTCTCCGTGACGATGAGCGCGTGACGGTGCGCGTCCCGATGGGCGGCGATCAGCGCTGCGGCGGCGTCGACGTCGTTGTGGGCGAAGACGAGGGTATGGGCCTCCGAGAGCCGCGCGCCTGCGAACAGGCAGGCGTGCGCGAGCGCGTCGATGACGATGAGGTCGTCCGGCCCGGCGAGCACGCCGAGCACCCCGATGTTGGCGAGGTAGCCCGACCCGAAGACGCACGCGGCCTCGGTGCCCTTCATCGCGGCGAGCTTCGCCTCCAGCGCGACCAGCGGCGGGTGGTTGCCGGTGACGAGCCGCGAGGCCCCGGCTCCGGCCCCATAGCGCTCGACCGCCGCGATCGCCGCCGCCTTCACGGCGGGATGGCGCGACAGCCCGAGATAGTCGTTGCAGGAGAACGAGAGCAGCCGGCGGCCGCCGCGCGTGACGAACGGCGTCTCCTCGCGCGCGGTGTCGGCGAGCGTGCGGCGCAGCGCCCGCCGCTCCAGCGCATCGAGCTTGTCTTCCGCGTATCGGTCGAGCGACAGCATCGCCTTCTCTGGCGCCGGACCTGGCAAAATGTCAAAGCTGCGGCCATGACGCGAGAGCATCCCCAGCCCGCGGCCGCGCCCGCTTGGCTCGCCGCCGGGCGCGCGCACCTCTGGCGCCCGTACTGCCAGATGCAGACGGCCGACCCTGCCCTGCCCGTCGTCGCCACCAAGGGCTGCCGCCTCACGCTGGCCGACGGCCGCGAGCTGATCGACGGCATCGCAAGCTGGTGGACGGCCTGCCACGGCTACAACCACCCCCACATCGCCGAGGCCGTGCGGCATCAGCTCGAGATCATGCCGCACGTGATGTTCGGCGGATTGACCCACGAGCCAGCGGCGCGACTCGCCGCCCGCCTGGCGGCCTTGGCGCCGGGCGACCTGCGCCATGTGTTCTTCACCGATTCCGGCTCGGTCTCGGTCGAGGTCGCGATGAAGATGGCGATCCAGGCGGCGCTGAACCGCGGCGAGCGCGGGCGCACGAAGATCCTCGCCTTCCGCGGCGGCTACCACGGCGACACGCTTGCGACGATGGCGGTGTGCGACCCGGACGAGGGCATGCATGCGCTGTTCACCGGCGTGCTGCCGGAGCAGATCATCGCCGACCTGCCGCGCGACGACGCGAGCTGCGCCGCGCTCGACGCGCTGCTGGCGCGCGAGGGGCATCGCATCGCCGCCATCCTCGTCGAGCCGCTGGTCCAGGGCGCCGGCGGCATGCTGATGCACGAGGCGCCGGTGCTGGCCGCGCTGCGCGCCGCAGCGGACAGGTGCGGCGCGCTGCTGATGTTCGACGAGATCTTCACCGGGTTCGGCCGCACCGGTGAGATGCTGGCCTGCGAGGCGGCGGCTGTCACGCCGGACATCCTCACGCTGTCGAAAGCGCTCACCGGCGGCACGATGGCGCTCGCCGCGACTATCGCCTCGCACCGCGTCTTCGAGGCGTTCCTCTCGGACGATCCGTTGCACGCGCTGATGCACGGGCCGACCTACATGGCGAACCCACTCGCCTGCGCGGCGGCGAATGCCTCGCTCGATCTCTTCGACACCGAGCCGCGGCTCGCGCAGGCGGCGGCGATCGAGGCGGCGCTCCGCGCCGGCCTGGCGCCGCTGGCTGGACGGCCCGGCATCCGCGACGTGCGCGTCAAAGGAGCGATCGGCGTCGTCGAGCTGGCAGCGATCCCAAACCTCGATGCGCTAAAGGCACGGTTTATCGAGGCCGGCGTGTGGGTGCGCCCGTTCCGGACGATCGCCTACCTGACGCCGGCGCTGACGATTGGCCAGGACGAGCTGGCCCGGCTCATCGACGCGCTCGTCGAGGTGGCGACAGCGCACGGGCGCGCGCACCCCGCATGAAGCGTATCGAGAAGCGCGACCTGCCGACCAAGGTGTGCCCGGTCTGCGGACGCCCGTTCACGTGGCGGCGCAAATGGGCCTCCACGTGGGAAGAGGTGCGCTACTGCGCGGAGCGCTGCCGCCGCGCAAAACACAAACACGGCGGCGGTGGGCCGCCGCCGTAAGTTTTGAGTGAAGGCATAGGGTCG
>JAUTBS010380061.1:0-10361 GCA_032361285.1 Aequorea victoria | reverse complement strand
TTTGAAGGATATTGAGATGAAGAGAAGCGAGCTGAAGGAGGGGTTGGCCCTAGATTTGAAACGTCATCGTGAAAGCAAAGGGTCAAGGGACGTGTCTTATGTGCCGCGGTGGTTAAGTGGGGATATGGATCAGGATGTACTAGACAACATGAATGCTATGGCCCTCAGTGCCGCAGAGGAGGCTGGTAGGAAGGTGGGTTTGGAGGATTTAGAGATCTTAAAATCTTATGTCAACGGCGAAGGCCATCTATGATCATGATCATGCCTTTCCTAAAGCCAATTTTCCTTCCCTAGACGATGTTGAAGCTGCGATGTATGGCGTCGTTCTGTCAGGGGGTTCGCCTGGCCATGCCCGAGAGGCTGCGGCGTCTGAGCTAGAACCCGGTGATGCAAAGGGGTTGCCATTCCAAAGAAGGGTGCCCAGAAGGGGAGAAGCGTTGTTCCTAAAAGAAAGCGCAATGTTGGCGTGGTCATATCTGAGCCATGGGTTAGCGAGGGTGAAAAAGAAGAGTCTGACGTTCCTTTGGCCAAATATTTCAAGCGGAGAAACACGGGTGGTTCTTCCGCTACTGCCTTTACGGGGAAAAATGGGCGTATCTGATCCCGTTGCGATGAGTGGTGAAGCAGAACCCGAGGATATTCTTCCTATTTCAGAGCTATTGGTTGCCAAGGGTGTTCCTTTAGGCGAGGGGCCTCCTAATTCTGAAATTGAGGCTTACAATGGCGCTCGTTTATCGTAACCGAGACAGTCGCTGAAGAGGAAATTTCAGCAAATAAGCGCGCGACTGAGCTTGTTATGGAGAGGGTCGAGGTTCTCCTAAGTGAAGCCGAGGCGGGGTCGCTCAAAGATCAAGGTCTTTTATCCGAGGTAACTGAGGGCGCGGAGGTCGTGGGTGATGTACCTGTTAGGACCGAGTGCGATGTGGCCCAAGATGCCCTTATTATTACTGCGAAAAGAGAGGAGAGGGTGGAGATTGGTGAAGGATCCTTATCCGGGGTTGTTGTTGGAGGTGAGGATGTGCCTCGTGGTGGGGAAGTTGCTATGGAGGAGGTGGAGGGTGCTGCGGGGGTTGACAATCGAAATCTTGAAGGTGAGGCTGTGGCGTAGACAAGTATTGTTCTCTTCCCCCCGATTACCATTGATAGCCAAGAGGTTCCTCAGCCCGCCCCTGAGGGTGGTAACGCCGCGGTGGGGGCTGTTCTTGAAAGTCCTGTACCCGAAGCTGTCGCGGGGAGTGAGGGGACAGGAGTATGTTTGGAGCCTGTGAAGACGGATGTTGAGGCGTTTGGTTTGGTGCGGGTGCCTTTTTTGCCTGCCGAGGTGAACTCTGAAGGTTTTGAGGCCAACTTTGCCGTTCCTTCGGGCGGTGGCGATGGACTTACCCAGGGAGTCGAGGAAACTTCTCCTCCTGAACCAAGTCCAAATGTGGAGGATAATCTTGTTTTGAGTGCTCTGGTAGCTTCCCGTGCCGAGGCCGGCCCCTTGAAGAAAATGGTGAGAAGTGCCCGGTTGAGTGCGGATGAATTCGTGGACGCCGAGATGGAGGCACTTGAGGACATCGTTTCGCTTCCCCTGATCTCTCATTGCAAGGATGCATCTGCGAAGGAAGGAGGGAAGTCGGAGGCCGTTGGGGGAATTGCATCCGATGGCGGAGGTATGGGGGATGAGGTGACCATTGGCTCTGGTTTGCTGTAAATAGCCGCGACTGAGGATGCAACTGAGCCATCGTATGAGGAGGTGAAGGCTGTGGCGGATGCGGGTCAGTTGGTCGAGATTCCTCATGCTAGTTTCTTCCTTGGTGACGTCCCTAAGAAATATCACGAGGTGCTGCGGCAAATGTGTTTGAAGTGTCGCCTAACATTTTGGTATGTCAAGCGTTTGAGCCCTTTGGCGAGGACCGCGATGATGAGTGTGCTAGGTGAGCTGCTTCTACGTATTCGGCGCACGACCTTTATGAGTTATATAGCATGGATATCTTTGACTCATTTCTTAATACAGTCCAAGACTTGGAAATGAATTATAACCAGGTGAGTTGGTTGAAGAACCATTTGCATCTAGTCGCTACCCAAGTTAATAACTTTGTGGCCCGGAGGAGGATTCAGAAACTTCGTCGCACCCATGAGAGTTTTGTTCAGGCAGCGCGACACTATGAAGAAGCCATCCGTCAATGAGAAGCTCGTTTGGAGGATGGACTGAGGAGACATTTTTCCGATATTGACCCGGAGAGTAACTTGACGAATGGCTTTTGTAACTTGTAACTAAAGTATGGTGGTTGCCTTTTGTAGGCATCCTATATGTACACGGGGAACCCCCCGCGGTGGTAACAAACCCTATACCCCGGGGATGGTTTAGCAAACATAGAACCCTACCGCGATCCTTTTAATAGGTCAACAAAGGATCTTCGCGGGATCACCTGCAAAACCCCACCGCGGAGACCACCCTACCGCGGTGGCCCCGCTCACAGGTGCGTGATGCCGCGGGAGGACCGCACCTACGCCCCTTTCTTGGTTGTGGGAAAATGAGTTGGCTCAGAGGCAGAGGCTGGGAAAGACTTCCCCTAGGTGCCGCGGGAGTTAGAGTTCCTGTGGTTTGGGGGCTAGAAGTTCAACATTGCCGAGCGCTATACCGCAGCATGGTGCGTTAGGTCGGTATAACTGAAAGAGGGGGGACCACCGATAACAAGGCTCCGGTGCACGCATAGAAACAGAATAACCACCTCGTAACAAAAACCCTAACAGACTTTATTCTCTGCATGACGTCATCCTCTGCAAGTTGCATGACTCAATCCCTATATATAGAGCAAGACTGGCTCGTTGATAGGGATCGATCTAAACTCCTTGGGAAGCACATAATCATCGAAGTTTTGGTGGAACCCTGTTCTGCCTCCCTCTTCTCAAGTGAAACCGCTTGAATCTTCTCCTCTAACCTAATTATACTTTCGATTTGGCACCATACATATTAAAATTGAGATACCACAAAACACACTACAAACATTTTGGCGATTCCACTGGGGACTCAGTAACATTATTATTGCTCCGGCTAGAAAGAACAGCCAGGTCCAGACGATTCTAACCACCGAGGAAGCTGGGTAGCAGAACGTGCCCCCCCACCGACGGGGATCCAAACGGAGGATGGAGGCGTGTCATAATCCATTACCATCATAAACAACCTTCTCGCGGCCTTCCAACAGTCGCAGAACCAGATGAACCAAGTTGTTCAAGCCATCCACCAATTGCTCCCCACTGTACTCACGGGAGGCAACTCGAACAGACCGAGGCCTACAACCGTAAACCACGGGTCTGCTCTTAAACTCTCACCCAATGGCGCTTCTAACACATTCAACCCGATTTCTGTCAATAATAGCCACTCTAACTCCCGCCACCTCCCATCCCATCTCTAATACCCTATCTCCCACCACGGAGTTTCTGTTGCTCAAGCAACAAATCCAAACCCTTATGGACCATCAACGAACAACACTTTCAACGATGCCCGAGCTTGATCACCGCCCCCTTATCCCTTAGAGGTCGCTAACGCGCCGTATCCAGAGGGATACTTCACACCAAAATTCACCCGATTTACAAGACGGACGGGTAACGCGCGAGAACATGTCCATCGGTTTGTTGAGACGCTGGGGGCCCACACAAATCAGGGAATTTTCGAAGTCTTTGATAGAACGAGCCTACACTTGGTACACCAACCTACCCCTGGTTCAATCCCTACTTGGGAAGACGTGGTGGCCAGATTCTACGCTAAGTTTTTTCAAGTAGAAGAGCGGTTGACCACCCTCCAGTTGGCTAAAGAAATACAAAAGGACTCGGAGAACGTCCTCACATACATCGAACGATTCCACAACCGGTCGATAGAATGCTATGAACAAGTGAAGGAGGCAAAATTAGTGAAAATCTGCTTGGAAGGAATGGACAAAGAATACAAAGTACTATTAGTCAACCACCACATACCCACCTTTTCTAGACTACTAGAATGCGCTCGAAATCTTGGGGACTCGGTCTAGATATCATATCGATTGGAGTCCTCATGGAGGCCTCCACAGAGGCCATCGGTGCAAGCAGTTGAGTACAAAAATACGAAGAAGCGCGCCCGCGGGTACGATACTGAACCACCTCCACTCCATATCAAGAAGTAAAAGAAATTCTAAAAAAGTGGGAAGATGACGGGGTAATCAAGCTCCCCCCATAGATCGAGAGCCCTCCAAACAGGATAAGCTAAATGCACGATACTGCATTTACCACCGCACCATCAAACATCCCACCAAGGAGTGATGGGCCTTAAGAAGCCTCCTGCATCAAAAGATAGCTACAGGAGAGCTCGAGCTTTCCAAGGAAAGAAACATGGCCGAAGACCCGCTGCCTGAGCACTCGAAAGGAATGGCAGTCATGATGATTTCGTACTACGATGAACACGAAGACATCGTATACCACGCGGAGGAGCCACAAGAAGTTTTTCCCATAGACGAAGATTCCCGCACTGAGAGCTTGAAGAATTCCACAAAATTCAAATGTTTCTTCGACCAGATGGGCTTCTCAAATGAAGCAAGATTCAAAGCCACTAAGGCCGTATTAAACATCGCGAACGAATGCAAAGAACAATGCATGGGTGTTTCTGGTTCCATCAACAGAACCTTGAAAGATGCATCTTCCACCATCTCCTTTTCACCGAAAGATCACATAGTACCATACAATCACAACCGACCATTGTACGTCACCGCGGTGGTGAACGGGGTGGAATTCAAGAGAGCATTTATGGATGGAGGAGCATCCATCAACATCATGACCTTGGAAACCTTTCGCATAACGCGCATTCCCGAGAAGCGCCTCATCAAACAACCAATCGACGTAGCAGGGTTCAGAAACAAGCAACGGCGGACTACAGGGTACACCATCATCGAGCTCCAAGTGGGCAAGTTAAGGTTCACAACCAAATTTCATATCATCGAAGCACCTGCTACCTATCATATGTTGCTTGGGAGAGTATGGATGCATCGCTACGACGCGGTACCATCAACGTCCCACCAGTGTTTGAAGGCATTATGGCAAGGTAAGGTGGTCGAGATCCCGGCCTCAACAAACGCCTTTAACCCCGCGGAGGCCCATTACACTGAGGCAGTCTTCTTTAATGAGATCCCCAAGGAAGAAACACCACAGCCTATGAAGGCTATTCCCCTACCGCGGTGGGAACAGGGGCCCTCCCCAACCTTACGAGGGGCAAAGAAGCGAGGAGCAGGCCAAGACACGCGCAACAACGATGATCAGAAGAAAGAGAGGATCACTAGCTACGAAAGGGCCGACGAAAAAAGGGTGTACCACCTATGACGGTACGGATCCACTGGGCCTGAAGATTCGACGTTGTGGGAGAAAGAGACCAACAGGGCCCTCGTAACAGAGCAGGGAATTAAAGAGGCCCCTGAATGTCTCTAGGACTACCCTAAACCGCAAAAGCAGGAGTTGGAAGAGATTGATTTAGGCCCAGGAGAATCAATAAGGCGACCTACCTTCATCTCCAAAGAACTATCACCCTAGCAGCAACGCGAGATTACTAGCTTGCTGAAAGAATACCAAGACGTATTTGCATGAGACTACTCCGAAATGCAGGGTGTAAGCCCCAATCTCACCACTCATTCCCTTAGCCTTCTTCTCCCTATGGCTAAGCCTAGCAAACAGTCGGCAAGGTTCTTCAGGCTTGAGGTGGAGTTGTAAATAAAAGAGGAAATAGTCAAACTCTTAAAAGCAGACTTCATCAAACATGTACAACACCCCCAATGGTTAGCCAACATTGTACCAGTAAAAAAGAAGACCGGGCAAATTAGAGTGTGCGTCGACTTTCGAGATCTAAACAAAGCTTGTCCAATGGACGATTTCCCCCTACTGAACATTGATCTGCTAATAGACTCCACCGCGGGACATCAAATGTTTTCCTTCATGGATGGATTTAGCGGTTACAACCAAATCAAGATGGCAGAAGAAGACGCGGAGAAGACCTCCTTCCGAACCCCTATAGGCGTGTTATCTTACAATGTCATGCCCTTCGGACTCAAAAACGCAGGGGCCACCTACTAACGCGCGATGATGGCCCTCTTCCATGACATGTTGCACAAAAACTTGGAGTTTTATGTGGACGATCTGGTGGTCAAGACAAAAGTGGCAAGCAAACATGGGGAAGACCTGAGAAAGACCTTCGACAGATGTCGCGCCTATCAACTGAAAATGAACCCGTTAAAATACGCTTTCGGGGTAACCTCTGGTAAATTCCCCGGGTACGCAATTCACAGGCATGGGAGTGAGCCAGACCCAACCAAGATACAGGTTATTCAAAACATGTCAAGCCCCTCCTCCTTTAAACAGTTAAAGAGTCTCTTAAGAAGGATCTCAGATTTACGAAGATTCATACCCGCGTTAGCAGAAGTCACTCATCCCCTATACACCCTTCTAAAGAAAGGCACCGCGTTCATGTGGGCAGCAGAGCAAAAGAGCACCCTCCAGGCAATAAAAGATATACTAACGGCACCAAGGATGATGGTTGCGCCAAAATCAAGACAACCTCTCAAACTGTACCTCACATCGACCCCGCGGTCAATCGGGGCATTATTGGTTCAGGATGATGAGGGGCAAGAACGGTCAATTTACTATATCAGTCGAGTTGTCCAAGGAACAGAAGAAATATACTCACCCGTAGAACGACACTGCTTGGCCCTGATTTTCGTGGCACAAAAGTTACGGCACTACCTCTTAGCCCATAGTATCTAAATAATAACCAAGTGCGATCCCATTCATTACCTTCTTGCCAAACCAGTCATGATAGGGCGAATGGCGCGGTGGTTATTACAACTAGCCGAATTTGACATACAGTGCAAAAGACCCACCGCCATCAAAAGCCAAACTTTAGCTGATTTGCTAGCTCAGTTCCCCAGCGGGAACTGCGAGCCCTTTGAAGAAAATTCACTCAGCAAATATCTAGAAGTCGGAATAGTCGAAACACACAAATGGGCTCTATGCTTCGATGGATCTTCTACTAACCAAGAGGGAGGAGCATGGGTTGTACTCACCGCGGAAGATGGAACACGGTTGAACCTTTGTTATAAGCTGGACTTCCCAGTAACCAACAATGAGGCAGAATACGAGGCCTTGATCTTGGGCCTGATGGCCGCGCTAAATATTAGAGTCTCAGCATTGAAAATCAAGGGAGATTCAAAACTATTCGTAAAACAGACGAAGGGAACTACGCCATTAGCGCACCAAAGTTCACCCCGAAATGGAAAGGCCCATTCCAAATTATGAAGGCAAATCCAAGTGGATATTACCGGATCAAAAGAATAGACAAGGAAGAATGGGCTAAAACACCCATTAACTCAAAATGGTTGAAAATGTATTACCCATAGGCAGATATGGGATGACACCAAACAATCTAAGCCTGTTGAGAAGACATAATGAAACTGAAGTCGTTTGTTTTTTTACTATACCCGTGTGTTCTCATTTATATATATAACTGGAAGATTGGATCACTTTATTACCGCCAAATATTTCTTCGCACCAATAAATTGCCCGCGCTAGCGAAAGCTCCTCGCACTAATTATCGTCTCCTTGTTAATAAATGTCCTTGCATTTGGTTACGTTGATCGCCTCTCCGGACTAGTAAGACGCCCCACGACATCTTGACTATGTCGTCTCTGCGTTAGCAAATGCTCTTGCATTCGACTACACTCGTCGCCTCTCCGCATTAGTAAAACGCCATTTGCCATCTCGTGATCGCCTTCGCGTTAGTAAATGCTCTCGCATTTGACTACGCTCGTCACCTCTCCGCGTTCGCAAAACGCTCTACGGCAGTTGAGTATGCCATCTTCGCGTTAGTAAAACGCCATTCGTCAGCACGTGATCGCCTACGCGTTAATAAATTCTTTTGCATTTGACTACGCTCGTCGCCTCTCCGCGTTAGTAAATGCTCTTGCATTTGATTACGCTCGTCGTCTCTCCGCGTTAGTAAAACGCTCTACGGCATTTGAACATGCCATCTCCGCGTTAGTCAAACGATGTTCGCTGCTCATAAGAAGGCTCCACGCTCTGAGGCACGTTACCAAGGAAGAAACTAGCAGAAGAAATTTTGACCAGCTGATCCACGTCTGCCGCGGCCTCCAGTTGCTCATAAGAAGGCTCCACTCCCTCCTCCACCGCCGTAACCGTCAACGGGGAAGAAAGTGTTCTCCCCTGCGTCTCTGTCACCAGAGGTGTGTTCCCGAGAAGCCTCCACCTCACCTCCCTATACCCGCGGCTCCCTGGAGATTGAAGGGAGGGAAATAATATCGTCGAGCGCCTTCATCTCGGTGTGAACAGACTCATCTAAACCACCCGTCGCTGGCTTCGGGAAGCTGTTGGTGTCGAGTGGATACCAGTGCGCTTAGCATAAGACTGTCTTCCTCGCTAGGACTTGGGCGGGGAGCGAAAGCTGCCTCGGTCCCACGGATCAGCTCCTCAACCCCCGCCACAGCTACTGTTGCTAACCCCCCGAGCCGGTCTCCACAACGGCAGGGGCAGTCCCAAGGACAGGTAGAAGCTCTTCCTGTTTATCACCCGCGGTAAAGAAAGGACAGTACCCGCCTCCACCGCGACTTCAAGATCCTGAGAAGCCGCGTCCTCTTGGCGAACCCCCTCGACAATGCCTTCTGCCGCCTCCGCGGACTGGGATTCTCCACCTTCCTTCACCACGCCACCAGTCGTCGTGGACAAAAGCAACAATCCCTCTCCAGCTTCAATAGAAATGACCACTGTCTCCTCCGCGACGAGCTCAAGGTCAGGGTTCCCCTTGCCTAAGGGAACACCTTCGGTAGCGGGAGTGTCCGTCAGAGCTGCGTCACCCGCCGCCTCAGGCTCAATAATATTTATTGCCTCCACGGAGGTAGCAGCAGAAGAATCATCACCTCTCCGTCTGGGGCGCTTAAGCAACGAGGCTTATTCTTCTTCTTCCTCTTCGTCTTCTTCTTCCTCGATGGCCCGCAGCTCAGATATGACTACGCCCACAGGGCGCTTCCTTTTCAGAATGATGCCCTTCCCCTTTTAGGCACCTTTCTTCGGAAGGGTAAGTCCTTTTCCCTAACTGGCTCGCGACGAGGGAACCGCGGCTTCCTGCGTGCGGCTAGGTGAGCCCTCCGGTTTGTCAAGGCCATACATTGCAGCTTCGACCTCGTCCAAGGGGGGAAAGCCAACCTTGGGAAAGGCGCAGTTATGATCATAGATGGCCTTCGCCATCCTCTGCGGGTTGATGTAAGACGTTAAAATATCTAAATCCTCCAAACCCATCTTCTTGCCGGCTTCTTCTGCGGCACTGAGCGTCATCGCGTCCATGCTGTCCATAACGTCTTTATCTATGTCTCCGCTCAGCCACCGCGCCACATAAGATTCAGCCCGCGACGCCTTGCTTTCACGGCGCTTTGGATCCAGGGACAGTCCCTCCTTCAACTCGCTTCTCTTCATCTTGATGTCCTTCAAACTCAGAAAGTTCCGATGAGAGAAGGGAGAGAAAGGACCGTGAGAGTACTTGTCCCAATCCCGCGGAGGCACCTTAAACTCGACTTCATCCTTGTAAACATAGATGTGGGGAGGAATGTGGGCTTCACTGGTCATGAACTCACGAAAAATGAGCAACTGACGCACCCAGAAATCGCTCTACCGCTGAGATACAACCCCTTTACGAGCAGTGGACGGGAGAGAGAGACCTTCAGGCCGCGTCAAGAGAGCAACCTGGTTGGGAAGAAGGTAATGAGAGAAAGCAACGTCCACCAAGGCAGGCAAAGGATGAGCATGAGGCACCCCTTGATCATACCCCAACTGACGAGCAACTCGGTGGGGATTGTAGGAGGTAGAAAACCAAGGGCTTGTCTTGTTTCCCTCCGTATAAGCAGGGAGGAAGCCTGGGATGGCCTAGGAGGCGCAAAAAATAGTGGCAGGATCCACAAAAGTCTCCGCGGAGGGGTAGCACCGCGGCCTTGAAATACTAGGGATGTCCTCCACATAAGGGCGGAAGCAGAAATCGGCCTCTACGTCGATGGACAAGCCTATATCCTTTGGCTTGCCTGTCTTGCTCCACCGATCCGTCCGCGGGAGGGAGCAAACTTTAGGAATCTTATCTCCCTTCATATTGAAGACAAACTGCCCCTCGTCGTCCTTCTCAAACTTATCTTCGTGTAGAGCCGCGAACACATGGGGAGGAGGAGCAATACGCGGAAAATGTTCATAAATGAACATCTAGAGAAAAAAGGTGCTCAGATAGCTCATCAGATCGTAGCGACCCAGTGAGTGCGACTGGTTCACCTTGAGCACGTCCAGCTGTTTGTACAGAGTCCCGATAAATAGGG
>JAUTBS010379950.1:0-10362 GCA_032361285.1 Aequorea victoria | reverse complement strand
ATAGATCGCGGCTCACACCGTGTTCTTCGTGACGTGCAGTCGGGTCATACACGAGAAGACTACCGGGTCGTCTCAACAAATCATTGATGCAGTCACACAGATCGAATCAACCAGATCTGTTTAGGTATAAAAAAATCTTCCGCACCTTTTTTATACCGTTCCATGTATCCCGATCTACATTATTGAATCGGGTTTCCGGGATCTCCAACAGCCTATAGGCTGGAATTAAATACCTTAGTATTTGTATGGGCTAAGGTGTTTAACATTGATCGGTGAATGGAGCCTCTAAAGGGAAAGAGGGTAGTTCGATTAGTGTCGATAGAGTGGGCTGCCGTATTCGTTGGGCTCAGAAGCGTGGTGGTATGTTACGATCTTAAGTGTCCCACATTCTTGAAGCCCATTCTTGATCCATGTGCATATAAGCTCTTGGCACCCTCCATTTGATAGCCAGTTTTCAAGGGTTGAATAAATCTTATGGACACTTGATTCTCTCATGAATTATGGTATTATGGCTGCAAATACAATTGGAATCACCTGGTACTCTTTCATTATATTTGCTCACATACTTAACCCACTTTCTATGTTCCATATGAGATAATGTGTAGTTTTTAAGGTTACGTCATAGTATTATTCTTCATCCCTTGGTTTCTAAGTTAGCATCACGATACTATTCTTATGGAGCAGAGATAGGGAATGACATATAATCCTTGTACCATATGAATACTAAAACTTATTATTATTATTTTTTCATTTTAGTTTCTCATTAGCGTTCAAGTTTTCCAGCTTCTATCACATAGTTTGATATTAAACCGTCCATTGCAGGAATATCACAGCCAACCATGATTGAGACAAAACCTACTCATTTACTGAGTGAACCTCGCTTTGGTGCCAAAGATGAGAAGTTTATAGGTCAGAAAAAATTGATTTATTTCCAGTACTTTCTTCTTATCTAGTAATTTGCATCACAATTTTTCTCGTGGCAATGCTTCGTTGTTCTTAAATTTGGACTTTGGAGGCCACTTTATATCAGTCATTATATATCTTAATCCTTCATAATTGACATGTGTGCTATTTGCTTCCAAATGATAAAATTCTGAATAGAGAAATACATGAAGTGGATTTTCTGAAAGGCCATCACAAATAGTGTTTAAGAACAAAACAACAAAACACGCATCACAAAGTTTTTTGCTAAAGTAAGTACACTTCTTATTTTTCAATAGATAAGCTTACCAATGGTCAGTAGTCTTAATATGGCATCACATCTAATCTAGGCATCCCTTAATTAATTTACATTGTTTGAGATTATATTATGCTATTAGGCTTTTCTTTGAGTTCAGTGTGGTAAGCACAACACACACACGCACACACACCGAGGGTGAGAGAGGATATTTCTTCATTTTGTTTATATCTTCCTTGTCTCTTCTCTCTTATGGTTGGAAGAATTCTTCTTACCTTAACGACCACAATTTTAGAAACTTGAGGTACAATTGCAGAAATGTGCCAAATGAGACTGCTGAATGGTCTTTGCATAGTGTGTTAAGGGAAAAATGTTGCAACATACATCACGGAGTTCCTCTAAGTAGCATACCCAAACCTTTTCTTTAAGGTAACCTTGCCCATGACTTATAGCCTTAATAAGGCAGGATGCCTAATCGTCATCAAGAAATCACGTCATCAAGAAGCCAACTTAATTTTCCAGATATAGCTTCTGCAGTACCAGTTGTCCCGTTTGGGTGTATAGTTTTGAGATTATTTTCTGCTACTAGATTTATCCTTTCAACTTGGAAGGCACCCCCAACCGCCCCGCGGGCTGTATGTCTTCGTGGCGTTCTTTAGCTTCCTCAACTTTTCTCATTCATGGTTGGAAGAAGTCTTCGTACCCAAATGACCACTGCTTGAAGTGTTAGTGATTTTCTATGGTTAATGCCATAATCAATGCTGTGTTTCTTGACAATTTTGAGGACACCTCTCCACTAATTTTGTCTTCTTGTGAATGATTGCACTACCTTATATGGTTAACAAGTGGTTGCACTCAAGCATTTGGAGAACCTAGAGGTTCTTGATATTCTACCAAAATTGATGAAATAATATTACTTTATAGATAGAAATGTGGCCTAGGGTGATATATAATTTTTTTTGGGGGATAAGTTAAGGTGATTATGTAACTTCTTTTGAGGTCACCAAATGAAGATCTTATCTTTCACAAATATGAATGAGGGAGAATACTTGTCAATGTACACTAACTTTCTTAAGGAAACGATACCTTAATTTCTTCTCCAACAAACATATTCTATAGCCTAAGTGGGATTGTAATGATCAGGTTTTAATAATTTTTTATTGAAGGTCTTGAAATTTGATTCGTTATCCATGTTTGCATGAGGGAATACAATTAGTAAAAGATATCCCTTACTTGATTCTAAGGACGTTATTCTACTTGTGGAATATTTGTGCTTGTTAACTATTTGATTCAAGAACTATATATTGTAGTGTTTTGTATCATACGACCGACCTATGGGATATACATATAAGGTTGTTATGATGGTGGCTATGGTAAACATATTGGTTCTCTTTCAAGTAAAAAGTATGCTTAATATTTAATGGTAGTAAGTTAGTGGAGTATTGTTGGGAAGACCCGATTATCAATTGGTGGTAATCTATGTTACATGGACTTTAGTATCGATTATGGGTATGTGACCAAGCGTTGGGTAAAAGTACGTGGATATGCCATGAAAACTGTAAGTATTATACATTATATAATATACTAAAATCAATTGTTAGTAGTTATTAAGGAATACATGGGAATTTAAATGGGATTTAGGAAAAAAGGGAATTTCTATCTGCCATTCATGTTACCGACTAGAAATTTTTCTTTACTATCAATTTTGGAGCTTCTACATTTTTTTTTTTAGTCAATAGGTTAACTTCTATGCAAGGCCCAAAGGAAAACTCAAACCGATCCTAATCAAATGAGATTGGCTTCTTTTGGTTCCAAAACTTTGTCGGTTAAGTTTTGGGTCCAAAAAATGGGAACCGTCCAAAGTTTGTGCTATTATGGATTTGTTTTTAGCCCAAAACGAACAATTTATGTGTCCTCCTAATTGCTGTATGTTGTCAAATTTTAAAGTTGGTTTTCATGCAATTCCCGTCTCAATAGCAGAGGCAACCAGAGGAAGGCTTTCCCCTCCTCTCTTATTGTCTATGATGCGGTGTCATCTCAAACTCTTAGAAGGTTTATGTTGTCTATGAAGTTGGTTGACCTTTTGCTTGGAAAAGTGATGACTGTAATGTTAAAGATAGAAAAATTAAAAGCAGCATTTTGGTAACGTTGTCGGGGCAGGCCTTGGTGCAACAATAAGTTGTTACATTGCGACCTGGGAATTATGGGTTTGAAACATGAAAACAGTTTCTATGCATGCAGGGTAAGTTGCATACATCCTACTCTTTTCCGACCTGCAGTGCAGGAGTCTTGTGCACTGGGTTTCCCTCTTGCTTTCCCCGTTGACATTGTGCATAGGATATGCCAATATTGTTTTCGAATCCATGGGTGAGGTCCCCGTAATTTATGAGAAATGCAAGTGTTGTTGCATATCTTATATTTTGACACTTAACTGGATGTTCTTGCTTTTCATGGCATGGTATCATGGTCAATAATTTTTTGCTTTCAGATGTGCGGCATTCATACAAAAATCGGCTGCAAAATTATGCTCAAAAGAGGAATCTCACACTGCCTGAGTATTCATGTGAATGTGAAGGCCCTCCTCATGCCAGCCGCTTCAAGTCTAAGGTTACGTTTAATGGAAAAACCTACGAGAGTCTTGTATTTTTTCCTACAATAAAAGAAGCCGAACATGCAGCTGCAAAAGTTGCTTGGGAGTCATTGTCGGCTGATGAAGTTCAGGAGGTTAGTCTTTTAAACAATCTCCTGTGAGTTTTTGATGTTTACATCTGCATCACTTAATTACTTTGTTTTGAATATTTGATTTGTTTATCGAAATCTTAGGATGATTGTGGTCTCTACAAGAATCTCTTACAAGAATTTGCTCAGAGAGACGGTTTCAAGGTTCCAATGTATGACACAATCGGCTCTGGTCCACCTCACTCGCCAACTTTTGTCTCAATTGTGGAAATAGGAGGGAAATCTTTTCAAGGACAAGCAACAAAGAGCAAAAAGCAAGCAGAGATGAGTGCAGCAAAGATTGCTTACTCTGCCTTTCAAGAACGTAAGAACTTGTTACTTCATGTGTGCATATCTAGTTTTATGTCTATTAAATGAAAGATGATGGTTTAACTTACTGAGCTGATTATGGTTATTATTGTTATATAAATAATGGCTCGTGAATTGCAGTTCTTGACAAAAATGATCTATGGGTTTCCTCGAGTAATTCTCACGTTAACTTGATGTCCATGTGCTTTAGCTGTGTGTGTTTATCACATAGTGTTACCAATTGAATCAATGCTTGTTGGTAGTTATGTAATTAGAAGGACCTCTTGGTCAAGGATCATCTGAACATCAACATTATAAGATACCTTGTGATTGTACTTGGGATTTATTGGTGTGAGAAATACGTCTTTCCTTTGAAACTCAGTGTTACCGTATGGGTTTGATAGAATTTGAAGTTAGGATCTGAAGTTAGCCTTTGGAATTGTATCTCCATTGTAAAAAAGCCACTACCAAGTTTTGGTCCCTTCAGCCCAAGCAGGACTTGACACAGGCCTGACCTCTTGCTCAATTCGCATGCGGTTTATGAATGCTAGCTCTAGTTGATGAATCTAATTATTGGAATTAGGAGAGATTAATGTAGTTATTGTACTATTCATATTTCTCTTTCGTAGTGTGTTGATAATTATTTTCTTGTACTAGCAAATCGTTAAATTTAAGTAATTCTTTAGAAAACAAGTAAAGAAAAGTGGTTCTTAGGGCTACGGACCTTCTCCTTTAAAAGTTTAAGCTATTGGGGAGGGTGAAACAATGAATTTCAACATTCCCTCTCCCATGTGGCCTCCCATCGGTGGTGGGTGCAATGAACAATGTTTTATTGGAAAGGCAATAGGATTCTAGTAGTTGATTGTTCTAACCATATTTTTTAAAGGCGGGCCTAGGCTTGCGCCTAAGCCCAAGGCGCAGTTCACGCGCCTCAAATATAACGAGGTGAGGCGAGTTTAATGAAACGTCGCCTAAGCGCGCCTCGAGGATAGGCTCAAGGCGCATGACTCTTGCGCCTCATTTATATCATTGATTTTCTTTATACGATATGAGTGAGCCATTTTATGTATAAAATATGTTTAACATAAAAAGTGAAGGCGCAAAAGTGAAGGCACACCCAATAAAAAATCTTGAACTTAAAAACAAAGCTTTATTACTAGAGAGGATTTGAGAAAATAAGTTCTTGTTCAAATCGACATGCAATACTGTTGGTTCTTGAATTTCAGGTTAGTTTTATATTTCTCCTTTTCCTCCTTCTCTTGTTCTTGTGCGAATCATGATTCATGACCTTTCTCTCTCTTTGATTTGTACCTATGTCGTGCTCTTCTCTCAATTTTACCTTTCTATTTCTCTCTGGCTCGCTATCTCTTCTTAGTCTTGCTCTCTCATTTTCTCTTCTTTCTTTTTTTATTCTCTTTTGTTTCTTTCAAATTGAATTGCCATTCAATTCAAATATTCTTTGATAACAAATTTGAACATTTGTACCTTTTTACTGAATATGATATACTTTCAAGTCTTGCATGCCATTATAGATTTAGGATTAGATATTAACAAATTCTTTGTGGTGGAATGTTGAGCAAAAGTACATGTTTTATGTATATATGATTTTTTTTTTGAATCTTACTATTAAGTACTTGTCTAAGCAAAAAAGTGTTGATTATTTAACATTTGGTAGATTTTTTTTTTCTTTTTCCGCAGCTTTTGGAATGGATGCTTCTTAAACTTTTTTGTCTTGGTTACAAATTTCAATTTGCCTATATTGAATTTTGAATTAATTGTCCATGCTATTTTGCTATTTTTCCAACAACATGCGCCTTTCAATAAAGCCCGCTCCTCGCCTCGCACCTCACGCCTAGGCTCAAGAGACATTGGCACCTATCGCCTTTAATAACTATGGTTCTAACACCATGTTTGACATTTTTTTTTACTCTACAAACTTAATGCATTACAACAGAAACTTAAGCTGTGCATCTTCTATTTTTGATAAGACTACATACCAAATCAACACGCAGCTCATGTTTTGGCAAGATTCCCATTCGTGAGTACAAGAAGGCTGCAAATATGTGTTGGAATCTGAGCTCTGAACCTTTTCCTCTTAATCCATGTTAGAATAGTTGATGAATAACGATACATTAAGAAGCTTTCAAACTCACGTGAAGAAAACGAGTTACAACATAGATTTTAGTTTGTAATGAAATTGAATATTTGGATAATCTTCATACGACAGTTAGGACAGTATTTTAAGCCAACAAACTGAAATAAGTTACATTTAATATAACGCATCTTATCAGTCAATACGTAACAGTTTCTCAAGGTACCGATTCAGTTATACAACAAAATATTAGTGATACAAAAAATCACAAGCGGCCGATACGTATCCCGTATCAGTACTGTATCAGCCCCTATCGACTGATACACCCGTTATGGGCACCACTGCACTACAGGAACTCTCACGAAGACAAATTTTGTCAAGCACTTTTTTCACATTTTCTTTCATTCTAGACCCTTTCACAGTCATACTTTTTTCTTTTTTTAGTTTTCTATCAAACTGTTATAGTCATTGTAGTATTACACTAACAAATATTATCTTTTGTTTGTTTTATTGTTATAAACTATTTATTCTGATAGTATTTTTGATATATTAAATAGTGAGACGAGATCATTTTTTTTGTTTGAAAAATAATGTAAAATTCAATATTAATTTACAAAACATGTTTTAGGTGTGAAAATGTTGATTAAAAACCACTACGAAGATTTTATTTGTTATAGATAAGGTTATAACATACTTATTAATGAGTTTTATGACATTTTGCTAGTGCTTGAAAAAAAATTCATGCACGTGGTTTTCGATTCACGTTTCACATTTACCGATACTCTCGATATTCGTTACACGTAACTGCGGTCGTTACGCCACCCGACATCACAATTTTAAACTATACGAGAGATGGTTTGAGAGTTAATAGCTTGGCGTTTAAGAGTTAAGGGTTAACTCTTTATTAGTGAGATCCAGCGCGGGAGGGGGTCAACTGGTCAAGTCACCTGAGAAGAGGTAGCCCCTCCTTGTTGGCTCGACAAATAGGAAGTGGCAAACTCCTCTGAAGTCTTAGGTTCTGATCTCGGGGTTTCTATCATTGGAGCTGTAGATGTGACATGTGGAGAATTGTATCATGGAGACTGTTTCAGGTGGTAGGTATGATACGAGCTCTATGATATTTGGTGTGGCGGTCAACATCCTTCTCTCTTTATGACTAGTCGAGATAAAGCCACCCTCGTGTAGAGCAACTCCATTTACAAAACTTTTTGCTCTAACCTTCAAGGCACATGTCTCCTTTAGTCCCGAGTAGAGGTACCTAAGGACAGGAGTTGCGGAACAACTCACCCGAGGATAGGTACCCCCAAGTTAGCTCGTTAGATAGGAAGTTTCAAGCTCCTCTGAAGTCTTAGATTCAAACTTCGGCGTTTGTTTCATCAAAGCTGCAGCGGTAGGTGTGATATGTGGAAAGTCGTATTATGGAAACAGTTAGATGTTAGGCGTGATATGAGTTCCAAGATGTTAGGTGTCTTGGTTAATACCCCTCTCTCTTTATGACGGGTCGATGTGAAGCCGCCTTTGTGGAGGCAACTCCATTGAAAAACCCTTTGCTCTAGCCTCCAAGTCACATGTCTCCTTTGGTCTTGGGCGGAGATACAATTGGCCCCTACTCCCACCCTATGGTACTTTGAATAATCCTTTAGCAGTGTTTGCCAATTAACATTCCTTCATTTCCATCCTATAGCATTTGCAATTTCATATATATCTAAAACTCCCATTATTGGTTCATTTTTCATTGAATCATATAGATGATCTAGTAATAATGGAGGTATCGAGTCGAAATGTGGCTGTGAACACCACGAGGTGGTGTTTTCTTGAATGCAGACGAGGCGTGGGAGAGAGAGAGCCATATGAGACATTTTAGCCATGTAGGACATTTTTGAAAAGTATGAGTTATTTTATTATATAGATATTCTCTCTCTCTCTCTCTCTCTCTCTCTCGATATATATATGTATTCTCTCTCTCTCTTTCTCTCTCTCTCTATATATATATATATATACATATATATCGGCCCGGTTAAAACAATTCACAATGAACTTGTGGCTTGCACCCAAATTCTAAAAGCTCCTATCCTAACTGCCAAAACAGAAATGCAACACTTTCTGTAACCCATGAAAACAAAACAGAACAGGCATCCAGATGCTCCAAGCACTGCCTTAGTTATATGGCCATTGGCATTAGATGCTTTTGCACAACTTAACCTCAGCACGGCCTCCTACCTTTGTTGCAAAATCGTTAATTGCAGTCCTCCCTGCAGTGATATAGGATAAACCAGCATGACCCACATCATATACATTTTGTAGGCTTATACTCCCCACTAAACACAACACATTGTGTGATTTCAGAGCTCTTGACCATCTATTATTGATTCAAAATCTATTTCACTTCATATGGTATATCTTTAACTTTATCGAATAGTCTTAGGGATTAGAACTTCAAACATCAGCGCTGAACTTTTGCTTTACTTTGTGTATTTAAGAAACGTGGGTTGGTGGAAATAGCAAGAAAATTCATAACCTAGTTGCTTTCCATTTGAAAAACCAAACCTAGAATTCCAAATTGGGGGTGGGGAGATAAACTTGGGGATGTAAAAACCCAATACCCCAAATGCAACATGCTCAACCCCCAACCCCAAGAAAACAAAAAGAAAAAAAGAAAAAAAAGAAAGTATCTACACCTAATTTTTTCTAAAAATTGTGTTAATATATATGTTAGTTGTGATGGGTGTGGTAGTAGGAGTGACCTTGGTGCTAAAGGCCATCTGCAGTCCAAGTGGTATATGTAGGTGCATGTATCTTATGTGCACCTATATATAGAGAGAGATGATTTCGGTGGTGTTAATTAGAAAATATTATTTTCTACAGAGAGACAAAGGTGGGGGTGGTGGTGTTGAACGGCGGTGCTAATGGGGGTGGATGTGGTGTTGGATGGGAGTGATGGTAAGAGTGGAGACATGGTTAGACTGAGTTTTTAGTGGTGGTCAAAAAAGAATTGGGGGTGGGTTTCATTGGCAGTTGTGCTGCTTATGGGTGATGGTTTGGTTGGAGGTGGTGGTGGGTGCTAGTCGTGGATGAATGACGTTGATGGAGAGAAAGTCGGTACTATGGAGAGAAGGGTCTTGTAGAGAGACAAAGGGAGTGATGTATGAATTTAGTTTGGGTTTTTCTATGGGAGGGATGCTCTAGATTGGGGCTAGAATAGGCTTGGTGGCTAAGTAATAGTTTGACGACTTGTATTACATGTGCCATAGAACAACTGGGAAAGCTCAAATTTGTTTAGAGTTAGCGGTGTACTTCGTGAAAGCCCCTATTTTTGATTCTTTGTTTTTCATTTTTTTGCATTTTTTTCCGTTTTCCCTTGATTTGTTAGTTTTCTCAAACAGCAGGGAGGATCTTTGATATTTTTTAATCTGAGTTGCCTAAAGGCTAAACCTTTGGGAGTTCCTTGTAATTTACTGAAATAACTTTGATGATTATCACTTTGGCTTACATCCAAAAACTAACTTTTGAATCTCCAAAATGGTAGGTTGCCAAGTCAAAGAGGAAGAAAGGACTGATTGTGGTGAACCTCTTGTTATAAAAAATCCAGGTAAAGTGCATGAATCAGTTGCTAGTTGCCTCCAATGAGCGTCCGTTGATTTTCATTGCCAACTTCCCCACTTTCTTTGTTATTATTCTTTGTTTTTTTTTTATTTTTATTTTTATCCATAAGTTAAGTACGAAGACTCGAACTTGAGTCTTTTTAGGAAAATTATTGAGTACTCTCGGAGTACCACGTGCCATTGCTTACGCGACACTCCTGACAAATACAAATTCCCGATACATACTAAGTTGGTTACCTTTGTCTCCATCCTACCAAACAAAAGTGGGACAACATTGTCCCACCCGGAGTATTTTCCGCTACACCGTTGGATACGAGCACCACGTAAGCAATGCAACATGGTGCTCCGGGACAACTGAATAATTATTTGTCTTTTTAGTGGGGGTATGCCACCTAAGCTGCTGGGATGTCCTGGTGATAGATCAATCTATTGCAATTGTATCATTTCAGATAGAATGGAGTCAG
>JAUTBS010379839.1:0-10363 GCA_032361285.1 Aequorea victoria | reverse complement strand
AAGCTAGTGATACATATCACGAGCAAGCAAAAATGGTTATTACCCTTAGGAATGGGCGGGAGGTAGAGACTAGACCCAAGGGGGACGCTAGGAAAAAAGGGAAGTATGTTGGCAGCCCCGAGAATTCTGGGGTTGACAGAGCATCCAGTTCAAAGGAGGACACCCCTCCTGATCCATCCATTACACTCCAAGTTTCGAGGCCATCTTCATATGAGGCACATGCTACGTATCCATCATACCTATCTG
The DNA here is from genome assembly GCA_032361285.1 of Aequorea victoria. Classification (NCBI taxonomy): domain Eukaryota; kingdom Metazoa; phylum Cnidaria; class Hydrozoa; order Leptothecata; family Aequoreidae; genus Aequorea; species Aequorea victoria. The sequence continues at coordinate 10,117 of JAUTBS010379839.1, read as the reverse complement.
CACCTTTTGCCTTTTGGCAAGAAGGGAGTGATAATTGAAGATATGCTTGAAACTTTTAAGAAAGTTAAAATCAACCTACCTCTTCTAGACGCTATTAGACAGGTCCCTTCATATGTAAAATTTCTTAAGAACCTTTGTACTCAAAAGCGAAAGTCTAGAATACACACGACATAGAAAGTACTTCTTACTGAGCAAGTTAGTTCCAATTTGGTTCACGACACTCCTCCTAAGCTTAAGGATCATGGTACTCCTACCATTTCATGTGTCATAGGAGACCATTTCATTGATCGTGCTTTGCTAAACTTAGGGACTAGTCTTAACTTGTTGCCTTAATCAATGTAAAACCTGAAAACTTAATAATAAATTATTAAATTAAAATAATTAATTAAAGAAGATTTTAATTAAAATTAATAGTTATCTTGAGATTTTGAATAAAAAAATAATAAATGAATAATTATACTAAAGAAAAAATATAAAGAAAAAGAATAGAGACAACTTCAGAATAATAAATAAAAAGATTCTCTGCTGGTAGCAGAATTGTTGGTTGATGGACAGCAGGATAACATTTAAAATTAGTGAGATAGATCTGAAGGAGAAAATTTTAGAATTTGATAACAACCATTACAGGTATTTATATACATGATCCTCATCTCCAAGATCACCCACCTCTCTCTGCCATCCCTGGTCTCTCTCTCTCTGCGATCCACCTCTCACTCTTGGCCACCGCCACCACCAAGCAGCACTACCAACACGACAGCGCAACCCACCCACCTGCGCTGCCATCGGGGCCGGCGTCGCCCCCACCACAGGAGCAACCATCGCTGATCGGTTGTCTTCTTTCTTCTCCCTGGTTCGTCCATCTCTATTTCACGATATACATACAAACAGATACATATATATATCACCATTGTTATATATCTATCTAATCTACTGTTAAAAATCCAATCTTCAATTGTTACAAACATATATATATATTTATATATGTAAATATATCAAATACACAGGCTGGAAATAAAATAGATCCAGATATATATATATAATAATATAATCTGATATATATGTATTATAGCAGAAAGATCTATGTATAAAAAAATACCTTATATATATATACAATTATGTATATAAATCTTCACGAGAATATGATAAAATAAATATAACTAATAATAATGAGGAAGAAAGAAAGAAGAAATACCTAAAATTCTAAGATTTCACGTTGTGAAATCTCCGGTTCGCAACTTTGGGTCGACTCACCTCGAGGTTGAGTCGACTCATATCCCTTAGAACTTGGATTCTTCACCTGTAGGTCGACTCACGTGAGAATTGGGTCGACTAATGATGGTGAGGTCTCAGTTCTTTCTCAGACCTTCGTTTGGGTCGACTCAATCTTGTCTTGGGTCGACTTAGGGTTGATTTGGGTTGACTCATTCCTGCCTTGAGTCAACTCACGTTTGTTTTGGTCGATTGGCGTAGAGTTGTATCAGCTCACGCTACTTTGGGTTGACTTACCATCTCTTTGGATCAATTCACAATCGCAAGTTGTGGTATATACTGAGAGTTGGCTCAGTTGGGTCGACTCATGATCGCCTGTGAGATCTTTTTACCGAGAGTCTTCTTTGTTGAGTTGACTCATAGACTCTTTGTGTCGACTCAAAATGCTGAGTTTTTCCTAAAACCTTCATGTATCAATCCTGAGCTTAGGCCCTATTTGGGTACTGATTTAATGATCTTCTAAATCATTTAATGCTTAATTTAAAAACCTTAAACAACTTCAAAACTTGTAAACATAGGGAGGTTTCATTTGGTAATTAAATCCTGTTTAGTCTAATATTATTATTAATGATAGTCTCTTAATTTGCATAAATTACGGTGGCGTGTGACCTATAAATTGTCATTGCTATTGCACTTTGTGCTTTCTTTGGATCTCAGGTGAGTGATTTATCATGCTACTTATTTTCAAGAAAAGTTTCCCATATTCCTAAATTACTTTAAAAAGAAATGTATATGTTTCTAAATTCTTTTAATGGTACTGCTATAGAATTCTCTTATAAAAATTATAGTATAAATGTTTTATCTTGTATGATATACAAAGTCTTAATATCTATTTACATGGTGTAATTACAAAAGGTTCTTGGGACTATAATGAAAGTTCAGGAAAAAACCCTCTACAAAGGTGACTCTGGCCGCTAGAAAAAAGACGCGGTTTAAATCTCGTGCTGACTCTAGTTGCTCAACGGTTTAAGGGATAGCCCGGGGTTTTCAGTGACCTAAACTGGATCGTCTTAGGGAAAAGACCCAGGCACCATCATGTGATGACTCTAATATTCGATGTTGGATCCAACGGGCCGCGGTTGCCGTGAGTACTATTTATATTAGCATTGGTTACTTTTATACCCAAGAGGTTCCTCTGGTTTGTTGATAGTTTCAACTGTATTGACTGATGATCATATTGTTATACCATTATTGAAATTATTATGTCTCGAGTATGTTGTTGGCATCTCTCTATCCAGTTTGAGATATATGTTGATGACTCATCTTGATAACGAGATCATGTGGTAAAATATAAATATTTTCTCAGGAAAAAAAAATGGGTTGTGATATCGCCCTTTTGTTTATAATGTGTATCGCATGCCATGATTTTGTTCAAACTAAAATTATTTTGAATTCCCAACTTTAGAACTGTAATCTATTATGTATGATTTCATTCACCAGTTTTAGCTGACGTTGTACTCAACATTTCAGGTAATTCGTGAAGGAGCTAGTAGATAGACTTGGTAGCATCGTGGGATCTAGGATTTATAACCTCTTAGGACATTCATTTCATTTTTGCATTATTGAAACAGTATCATCTTGTTATGAGTTGTCTTTTGGACAATATGTTAGATGTTTTTTTAGTGGGCTGTTGTGACCCACAAGTGATATTATGGATTTTGGCTGTTAAACCCTGCATTTTGGATCTTTTAGCATATTGATAATTATTTGTATGATTAAGGCTTTCGTGGCTCATTGGGCCATGACCCATGGTCCACGGCCAGTCACTGCCCCCGAGTTGGGGTGTGATAGGGTTTTATCCTCATCTTTAGGTTTTATTAATTATTTTAAAAAAAATATAATTTGATTGAGATGAGTTTCTTTTAAAAGGGGGTGATTTTAATTAAGAAAATAATTCCTAAAAATCCAGAATTGATCGATGATCTAACATCTTTATAAGTTTTTCTATTATTTTTGAAAATAAGTGATTACCGTCTTTTTTAGAAAAAAGATTTTATTTCACTATTTTTGACAAAATGATATGATTTTTCATAAAACTCATTAGAAATTAATGATCCTCCTCTTTTGGTGATAAAGTTATGGTTTGAAGGATTTTCAAGTCTGGGCGCGCATTTGCAAGAATTATCATCGTCTCGTCATTTGCAATCAATCAATCATACACCCAATAGACAAATCATACAAATCAAATTATTTTCAATCACAAGAAAAATAAAACTAATACATTAAAAAAATAACGTAAATGTTGTAAATTTGTAATAATACCTAATGAATCGTTACTCGCAACTAGCCTATTATTTACATAATTCAAAAATTAAAAGAAATCAGTTACAACAATGAGGGCCAATGATTCATTAAGTATTTCTTAAGTTTCAAAACATCCACGTTCAACCCACTTGCACAAAATAAAGATTAACACAAAAAAATAATAATAATAATGATCACATTATAAGGCGACTAAATGACGGATCAACGATAAATCGTTGTCCATTTTAGGCGAGAAATCAGGATTTTTTTAAAAGTATGAAGGATTTGAAGAGAAATGCCTATTTAGTCAATTTATAATGTAGAACGCATATATGAACTTTAAAAAATGAAGAATAAAAAAAAATATACCTTCAAACGTGAAATTTGAAAATTCGCTCGTATGATCCTTTAGTTGCCCTCATTTTTCATGTTTTTGAATCCATCACCAAATACTACATCGATCGAATCGTTAATCCCAAATTTAGTGTCATGAGACCGTAGGATCTTATGGTTTCTAGTCTTGAAGAATTAAAAAGTTCTAAGATTTCAAAATTTACCGAGTCCGGGTGGCGGGCGATTTTAGAGAATAATTCGGAATATTCAACCATCTGTGGATTTTTAGATGCTTTGAACGCGTCTGTGACTCTCGGAAGAGTCTTTGTTTATATAGAGGAGGCCAATGAATCAATCTCGGAGTCCTTTGATGATATCTTAAACTCCAGATAGATCTCAAGGGTCGTGATAAGATCAAATCACGGAACGAGAGCCAAAAAGCCAAAAATAGGAAGAGGAAAGTCGGGAAGGCCGGTCTGGCCAACTGTAGCCCTCCCACAGGGGGTTAGGCTGGTCCGACATTTAAGGTTGGGGGCCCGATTTTTTTATTTTCTTTGCATTTTTTAGATAATCATTAAAAAATAAGTTACAATTCTATGAAATTCTAATATTTTGAAAATTCATCTATTTTGGAAGAGTCCCAAGTCCGAAGAACTCTTTTATTTTATTATTTTTAAATTATTTTGATTTAAAAAAATATTTTAGGTTGTTCTTTGAAAAAGGTTTTGATTTTTTTTAAAAAGGTATTGGATTTTCTTTATTTTTTTGAATTAATTTCTCTTTATTTTAAATCTAATTTTGAATGTGGAACTTTTGATTCTTTTTGAAATTATTTTTAGATTTAAAATATTTCAGAAAATGTTTGGGCCTAAGGGTGTGTTTAGGAGAATCGTTTGATTAAAATTAGTTAGAGATTTTTTGAAAAATATTTTGGGATTAAAACATGGTTAGAGATTTTTTGAAAAATATTTTCGGGTTTTTGGTATGTATTTTCAAATTAAAGCAAAGTTACGAGTTTTTAGCTTTAAAAAGAAAATGGGTCTTCGAAAAGGACGACCTTAGTCCTCTAAATGACGGGAAATTTGATTCTTCTGACTTAATATTTGTCCCGTGTGTCTCTACCTTTAATCATTGGGCTCGGATCATACTGACAACATGCCTTAGTATTAGGGTCTGACAAAATAGGGTGTCTACAGAAAAGAGAAACCCTAAAAAATATACCAAAACCCTAACTTTTGTGAACCCTTTCCGCGCGTCATCCGAAAACATGTCGTCCACATTCGGACGTTCGTCACTCGATGAACTTATTGCCCGATTACGTTTGGACGTTATCTTCTTACCCCCGGATGTTCTGGGCTGCGTCCGGACATTCTGGATTTGGGCGACAACCCAACAATCTCCATCTTGGCACAAATACAGACCACTCTTGTACAGACTTGCTAGCATTGCCCAAAACTGTACTTCTTTTTTGGGTAGTCATGTTTCACCATTTTTGACTTCTTTGATTCAACTGTTAGAATTTTTCATCATGTCTTGACTGTTTTTAGCTTTCTTGTCTGAAGTAGGATCTTCACTATATGTGATTAGAGAAAAACTAACCATGTCTTCAAAGTTCTGTCTGACTGGTGCTTTGTAGATCCTTTTCTCTCTGCCCTTTACAACTGTATTTTGCCTCCGTTCTTTCAGCCGCTTTTTTCTGCTAATCTGAAATCGTGTCACGGTTTCCTAACTATACCGGTACTATAGGAATAGCTCCACCTATCACTGTATTTCCTACAAATCTATAGAGACATCTGATTTTCTGACCTTTCATGATCACAACTGAACCTGTGCTGATCTTTATTTCTCCACTTTTCCTGTGTTATGCATCATAAAGAATACAGGGCGCCCAAAGAAATCAAACCTTTCTTTAGCCCTACAAATGTCTGGCATTACCTAAAACCATGACAATCCCGTCAAACATCCTTATTTTCACTGTACCTATTCCAATGGCTTTGCATGCTGCATTACTCCCCATTAGAACTGTACCGCTATCATAGGATTTATAGGTCTCAAATCAATCTTTGTTAGAACACATATGATAAGAGCATTCAAAATCTAAAATTCATGCATATGTCATAAAATTAATATTTGAAGAAATTAAAAGTACTGAAAGTGCATTTGCGTCTATCTCACCGTCTGATGAATCCCTTGCATAACTAACAGAATCTGACGCCACTTTCTTCCTCTCTTTTTTCACGTGCTTCTTTAATTCCTGGCACGAACTCCTGTAGTGACTAGTTTTGTGACAATAAGAGCATTCTACATCTCTTTTCTCAGTCGATTGACTACTATTAAAATGCTCATTTCTCGATCTACTACTGCTCCTGCCTCGATTTGGTTATGACTTTTCCACAACCAGGTTTTGTGCATGTGGCTCATCCTCTCTCTTTATCTTTTTATGTGGCAGGAGAGCACTGATCACTTCTTCAAGTTTCAGTGTCTCACTCCCATAGATCAGAGTAGTCACAAGACGATCATAGAAATACGGTAGCGATGCTAGGCGTAAGATTGCCTTATTCTCATGCTCAACTTTCACATCAAATCTTAACAGTTGAGTAATAAGCATATTAAATACATTCAAATGTTCTAACAGATTTGTACCTTCTCTCATCTGCAGTTCATATAACTATTTTTTCACGTACAACTTGTTGGCCAAATTCTTCTTCATGTATAAGCCCTCCAGTTTCTGTCAGATCGCCTCTGCCTACTCCTCGTTCAAGATGTTATAAATAATATCGTCACCTAGATTCAAGCAAATGACACTCGCGACTCTTGCATCCAGATCCTCCCAGTCATCTTTGCTCATCCTCTCAGGCTTCTTAGTCTTGTCGAGCAATGCCTTGGAGACCCCATACTGAATCAACAGATCCTTCATCTATTGTTGCCACAATGAGAAGTTATTCTTATTGTTGAATTTCTTGAATTCATATTCACTTATCATCTTCTCAATCAACAATGAATGATCAACTGCTACAACCATAGGATCTGATACCAATTATCAGGCGATGAAAGTGGTGCCTGCAAACAAGACCTTGTTGATCCAAACAGGAACGATAGAGATAGCACAATGATCCAACGAATAGTATAAGAAAAGAATCAAACAACGTATTAAGACCAATAAAGAACACAAGAATATACGTAGTTCGGTGATATACTTACATTCACGGGCTAGGAGATATGAATCCACTAATATCAATCAAGAATTATAACACTAACTCTCTGCCTCTCAAGCCTCTTTTGTCTCTAAAACGGCTAATATGTGTTCTATATGAATAACCAATAGAGCCCTTATATTTATAGAGAAAGAGAAAGCCCCAAAAAATATTCTGAAACCCTAATTTTTGTGAACCCTTTCCGCGGCGGCGACCTGACGAAAGCCCTCCACATCCGGACATTCGTCACCTGATGAACTTACTATCCGATTACGTTCGGACGTTTAATTCTTACGTCCGAATACGCGTTCGGATGTTCTGGGTTATGTCCGGACGTTCTGAATTTGGGCCACAACTCAACACCTTCTCATTCAACAAGCTCATTTTAAATTCCTCTGTTCGTAAGATAATTCATTCAGCATCTCCCTTCCTCTTCCATTGTCTCCCAATGCACCATCATTGTGTAAGCACATCGTCGTTGCGCCACTACAGTCAAATTACGTTCGATAGTGCTTTTACAATAAATATTTTTAATACATCTTTAAGTACTATTTTATTGCCTAGTAAAACTACTAACTCTCACTTGATTAATTGTTAATTTTTTCTTAACCCTATAACAAAAAATACGATAATTAATTAGTGTAAAGCATTATTTTAAAAACAAGCAATAATTTTCTCCTTTTTTGGGTGGCAACGGTGATTGATTGTAGCTTCAAAAATCGTTTGGTTGGTCAAATTTATTTATTAAAATTATTATTTTTGTTTTGTGAGCTAAATGAAACTTTAACGATGGTATTAAATTTGGTAAGTGAGTTTCTTATTCATCAAATACGCAAATCACGGGACTCAATTAATATTTATATAATAAAATAGTTTATATGTTTCAAAATGCAATCTCTTTCATTTAACATTTTTAAAAATGAATAAGATTAATTCAAATTTAGATTCTTTGGTCAGAAATTCACATTTTTAAGAGTATATTTTTTCTTCTCGTAACACATATGCAAATAAACATCTAAAATTAATTTAAACTTAAAATTCTATGATTAAAAGATTGCATTTTTGAAAATATCTTATAATGGTTAGTATATCTATTCATTATTAAAATATCTAGGACTAAGATTGATTTTAACATTTTTAACTCCCCCATTTCTTTTCTCTCGGTCTCTCGCTTGACAATTATACGTATCAAAACCACTCCAATTCAACAAATTCATTTCAAATCTCTCGATAAATTCATTCAGCATCACTCTTCCTTTTTCATTCTCACTATACGTACCATCATTGTGTAGCACATCGTCGTTGCACCACTACAATCTCATTACGTTCGATAGTGTTTTTAATATATATATTTTTTACACATCTTTATTTCCTAGTGAAACTGAGGACTCTCACTTGATTCATCGTTAGTTTTTTTTTTTTTAACCCAATAACAAAAAAAGTCTCACGATTAATAATTAGTCCCAAGTATTATATATTCTAAAATCAAGCAATAATTTTTTTCTTTTTTGGGTGGCGATGGTGATTGAATGTGGCTACAAAAATCTTTTGGTTGGTTAAATTTATTTATTTAAATTGTTTATTTTCTTATGTGATCTCTATTTAAATTTAATGAGGGTATTAAATTTGGTAAGTAAGTTTCTTATTCACCAAGCACTTAAATCACTTAAATCACCGGACTCTATTAATATGTATGTAATAAAATAGTTTGTATATTTTATAATTTAATCTCTTTCATTCAACATATTTAAAAAAAACATATGTGATTAATTTAAGTTTAGATTCTATGATAACAAATTCATATTTTTAAAAGTATATTATTTCTTCTCTTAACACATTTTGAAACAAAATAGCTTAGATTAATTTAACTAAAGATTCCACGATTAAAAGATCACATTTTTTAAAATATCTTTTAATAGACAGTATTTATTCACCATTAAAAAATTTATGACTGAGATTGATTTTAACAATTTGAACTCTCCCATTTCTCCTCTTCCTCCTTCTCTCGGTTGACAATTACAACCGCCCCACCTCTCATTCAACTAATTCATTTCAAATCCCCATCTATCTGTAAGATAAATTCATTCAACATTTCTCTTCATCTTTAATTCTCTCCATACGTACCATCATTGTGTAACAGATCGTCTTTGCACCAATACAGCCAGATTACATTTACAATAAATATTTTAACACATCTTGAAGTACTATTTTATTGCCTAGTAGAATTAATGACTCTCACTTGATTTATCGTTTATTTGTTCTTAACCCAATAACAAGAAATACGAGAATTAATAATTATTGTAACTTTTTTTGGGTGGCGACGGTGATTGATTGTAGCTTTAAAAATCTTTAGGTTGGTCAAATTTTTTATTAAGATTATTTTTTTCTGTGTGTGTGAGAGCTAAATAGAACTTTAATGATGGTATTAAATTCGGTAAGTAAGTCCTTTATTGATCAAGCACTCAAATCACTAGACTCTATTAATATTTTTATAATAAATTATTTTATATATTTCAAAATATAATCTCTTTCATTTAACATATTTGAAAAAAAAACATATGAGATTAATTCAAGTCTAGATGGTATGGTCGGAAATTCACATTTCTAAAAGTATATTCTTTCTTCTCTTAACACCTTTTGAAAATAAATGGCTAAGATTAATTTAAACTTAAAACTTCACGATTAAAAATCACATTTTAAAATATCTTTTAATGGTTAGTATGTATTCACCATTAAAAAATCTAGGACTAAGAATTACTTTAACATTTTTAACTCTCTCGTTTCTCCTCTCCCTCGAGCTCTCGCTTGACACTTATACATTTCAAACACCCCTTTCATTGAACAAATTCATTTCAAATCTATCTGTGTAAGATAAATTCATTTAGTCTCTTTTTTCTCTTTCTTTCTCCCCTACGCACCATCATTGTATAGCACACAGTCTTTGCGCCACTATCGTCACATTACATTCGATAGTGTTTTTAATATATATTTTTTTAACACGTCTTTAAGTATTTCTTTTATTGCCAAGTGAAACTGATAACTCCCACTTGATTCGTCGTTAGTACTTTCTCAACCCA
>JAUTBS010379728.1:0-10364 GCA_032361285.1 Aequorea victoria | reverse complement strand
CTCTTGATTAACAAACATCGCTTCCGCATCTAGAAATTAACTAAGTTTTAAAAGAGATTAAAAAGAGTTAAGTTTGCATAAAACCTATTCACCCCCCCTCTAGGTTTCATATCTGGGTCAACAGATATGATGAATGACTTATCTTTTGATTGAATGAATGAACGTATGGTTGTCTAAAATTGTGTTTTGAAATTCATTTAAAACATGAAGCACCTCTTTAGATGGAGCTTTTTCAAACTGATAACACTTTTCAAAAAGATTTTCTTAACATTGTTTGTCATCATAAAAAAGGAGGAGATTGTTAGCCTCAAGGTTTAACGAATCAATTTATTGGTTTTAATGATAAACACAAAAAAAGAGCTTTTAGAAAGATTAAAAAGAAATGTTTTATACGCCACAAAGTTTTATGAAAACAATGTGAATGATTTAAAAGAATTCAAAATACAATATTGACAAACTAAAGGATTTATCCTTTAAATCAAGTTATTAAGTATTCATTGCCATATATTATTAAACTAATAGTCAAAACGTTTTAAACGGTCATTTAAAAGGTTAAACCCATTATTAGGGTTAACATTGTATTTAACAATGTTTGAAGTGATTTCAGGTATTAAAACAAGTGTCAAAATGATTACAAAATCATTTAAACCCCTTCCAAACAAAGCCTTATCACAAAAATCAAAATAGAGATTTTTCAAGCCAATGAGTCGACCCACATCCTCTCATGAGTTGACTTAAACAAGAAAATTCTCTGTATCTCTTCTCTTTCAAGACCATGAGTTGACCCAACTTTACTTATGAGTCGACCGAAATATTTTAGCTCTCTGAATCTCTAACAGGCGTAGCCATGAGTCAACCCAATTATCCCATGAGTCGACCCAAACATTTCAGCTCTCTGGATCTCTCTCAGGCGTAGCCATGAGTCGACCCACAGTCCCAATGAGTCAACCTAAATCCAAGCCAAAGCCCATGAGTCGATTCATTTTAGCCCATGCCTCGACCCAACGCCCAAATCCACATCATGAGTTGACCCAGTGTCAACTTCATTCACAGGAACCAACAATGAGTCGACCCAAGGAACCTATGAGTCGACCTAAGAGTCATGAGATGACACAGAAGCAGTTTCAAGTCGGCCCAAAGACACAGAGACACTAATGAGTCGACCTAACAACTTTATGAGTTGACCCAATGGCGACCACTGTCAAACAACAAAGACGATTACAATTTGAGTCAACCCAGACTATTGGTGAGTCGACTCACTGGCGCAGTATTCTTCCTCAAGGCATTTGAGTCAACCCAAACTTACTTTGAGTAGACAGAAAATTGCGCAGCAGCAGTTTTTTCAGCATAAATCACAGAAAAATACGGTGGTGTCTCAGAGCATTAATTGTCATGATCTGATCTTCAATGACTATATTCAGGCACAAATTTATATGGGGATTCATCATCAAGTCAATCCCAAGAAGATATGGCAGATCATTGAAAATAGTGATCAAAGATCACATCAATTAATTTCAGGATTTGCTACAGTAGATACAGATCTGATATTCGGGGCCTTTATTCAAGTTTGACTTTCAAATTAGAATTGATTATTGAATCTGTCCAAACAAAGATAGTGACAGACATGGATTGCAAAGCTCGAGAAATAATCTTCCGTATCAAGATCATTAATTACAAAAATTTATCTCAAGATATGCTTAAAGTAAATATCTATATAAAGGCATTGATTTCCCAGAAGAATAATAAGACACCAGATCCGATCAGATCAGAATATCAACTTATCAATCACTCTTTCCAATAGAGAAATCAAAAAAAAAAGAGTGAACATCTTGTATCACTCATTCAAGATCAGATACATATCTTCTCATCTACTATTCAGAGAAGCCCTAGCAACTACTATTCATCATCTTGCTTCTAGGTTTTCTTCAGAGTGCTACAGTGCAAAAATTAACTCTTCACAGAGATTATTCATTTTATTGTTAGTAAAACAAATACTCTTCAAACTCATTGTAAAAGTAATGGTGAGTTACCCTGTACTACACTTTTTGTGCGGTTTAGCACACAAAAAGAAAGTTCACAAGTGCTAAAAGCCTGGAGGCTTTGGAACGCAGCTTGGGGAGTCTTTGAAAAAAGCTTGGAACATTAGATCACAAGTGCTAAAAGCCTGAAGGCTTTAGAACGTAGCTTGGTGAGTCTTCTGTAGGAAGCTGAAGCATAAATCACAAGTGCTAGAAGCTTGGTGCCTTTGGAATGCAACTTGGTAATAGCTTGTAAAAAGTTTGAAGCACACCCGTAAGTACTCTCAGATAGTAGAAAATCTCAAGGGAAGCTTGAGGAGTGGACGTAGGCTTAAATAGCCGAACCACTATAAAAACAACTGTGTCATCTCTCCCTCTCTCTATCTTTTTATTGCTATTATATTAATCTGTGATTATATATAGATATATATTCCTTATATTGTTTAAATAATTTTTAAACAAAAAGGCTTTTTAAATGACCATATTCACCCCCTCTAGGGTTATTCTTCGTATAACAACCCTAAGGTTTCATCACTTAGGGTTCAAAAAATGGCTAGGCACAGTGAATTCAATCGTTGCAGACCAGCCATGGATCAATCCTGCTGATCTACAATTATTGGAATCACGCCTAGCAGGATTTGACTTGCAGCTGCCATCAGTGATTGACGTTTGCAAGAACTAAATAGAGGTCGTCATTCTTATTGACCAAGAATGGCGGCCAGAACACAAATTATATTCTTGACTCCATTAATGCACGTAGGCAAAACGTGCAGCTGTATGCCCAAGAGTGGCGGTCACAGCTTTCTTGCTACCTTAGGATATTTTTAGGTTCTGAGGTGTTTTTGAAGAATGGGTTGTTTTAGGGTTCAAAATGAAAGGTTTATGCTCAAAATGGGTTTCTTAGGTTTAGAAATAAAGAGGTGGGGCTCAATGGTGTTTCTTTGGAGGGTTGTCACCTTTGCGTGCATCCTTTTCATTATTGGGAGATTCTTTCCTCTCTAGCCTCACGTCCTGTCAAAATGGGGTGTCTACAGATGCCTCCTTTGACCAAGATGAGATAGCAACAAGTTTATAAAAGCATTGGTCAAAGTGAAAAAAGAAAAAACCTTTTGTCGTGGACGTGAGCCTAAATCCTAAATACAATAATCAAATCCATGATGTGATCAAACTTGAGGTCTGGATAGAGCTTCCTATATACCCTCATTGTAAGTGATCAGACCAACGTAGTTCATTGGGGCAATGCAAGATGAGAATGACACATACCTTTCTGAAAGCTGGACACCTCATCTGGAAGATGAGGGAAGGAATGGCTTTAGGCTAAGGGAAATAAAATTGTAGCGATCAAATGACTGTGGCTTTGGGTCAAAAGAAGACAACTTTGCAACAAACAACGATCACAGCTCTAGGTTAAAAAGAAAAGAAAATGGCTCCGAGCCTCAACAAAGGAGAAGAATGAGGCTATTGGTTCTACCACCAAGAGGGCTAAGAAAGAATCCATGCATACATATGCAGGCAAATACTGGAAAACCTATAATAAGATTGAGCACTGTAGCCAAGAGATGGCAGTGGCTACATTTCTACTAGGGCTCTCCCTAGGCAGCGAGCTTAGATACACCTTGACAATGGAGCCAACCAAGAGTATTACCGAATTAATGAAGAAGGTGGAGTAGTATGTCCGAAAGGAGGAGGATGCAGGGATAACTGAGATAGAAGGAGCAGGGATGAGCCCAAAAAGGTCTAGCACTAGGGCTGTGGAAAGCTAAACAAAATGGCCAAGGGGGGGGGGGATACATGCCGAACGGACTACTTTGCCTCCCTAGGAACAATGACGGCTAAAAAAACATATAGGTAGTCGTAAACACTAGATAAGAGAGAAGCCTTACTTCCTATGGCCACCAAAAATGTTAAAGGTTTCCATCCAAGCAGCAATTAGGGATGGAATTATGTGGAGATACTCCTACCAAAAGGAGAGTGGGCACAAAACAGAGGACTGTTATGCCTTCAAAAGGCACTTCGAGGATCTAGTGCACCAGGGGTAGGACAGAGTAGCTGACACCGATCAAAGAAGAAGGGGGATCTCCTCGCTCATTCAAGATCGAGGCAACATCTCAGTGATCCATGGTTTGATGGATCACATCAAGAAAAATAGCCTTAGAGGCCAGGTATAAAAAGCTCAGCCTCACCAAGCAGTAATGACTGTCCAGGCTGCCAAGCGGCCGAGATCATCCATTAAGGGGGCTGAGATATCTTTTATCGAAAAAGACTCAACCAGGGTGCAACACCCGCACAATGATGCCCTGGTCACAACACTGAACATGGATGGGTTCAATGTCTAACGAATCCTAGTGGACCAGAGCAGCTCGACCAAGATTATATACTATGAGCTTTTTAAGAAGCTTGGCTTGAGCGAGAAGGATCTTACCCTGTCACTCACCCCCTTAGTGGGGTTTAACTCATAAGTAGTATGGCCACTAGGGAGAGTGATGGTTCCCATTCGAGATGGTTCCACTACCATAGAGACCGCCTTCCTTGTGGTGGACGTCCTATCAACCCATAATGCTATAGTGGGCCGGTCATGACTACATGAATTGAAGGTCGTACCTTCCATCTACTATCAGATGATAAAGTTCCCTATAGAGGAGGGTGTGGAGGTCATACATGGAGACCAGGTCACCTCAAAGGAATGCTTTGTGGCCGCGCTAAAGAGCAAGCTCCACACAGGGCAAGTTCAGTTGGTAAAAATCCCTGATCAATTGGTATCGGAAGATATCGGTACTAAGGCCTAAGAAAAGGTCATAGAAGACCTCCTCACTGTAACATCCCGTACTTTTTCAAGAAAAAATTTAAAAGATAATTAATCCGGTTTAAGGCCCAAAGGGAGGTTTTGTTTGGTTCATGGCCAAGATTAAGGATGAAATTAAAAATATAATTATGTAAAAGGTCCCAATTCTTTAATGGGAACATTTATGGAAATTAATTCTGAAATCCTAAATCAAGAAGGACTAAAGTGCATTTTTATGCAAATGTAATTTTAATCCCCAAAGATTAGATTATTTTCATTGGAGGGTTAAGATGTGTTGAACTGGAGTGTTGCAAAGAAGGGGCAGTAACAGGGGATTAAATCCCAAGGTTCAGTGTTGTCCCATCACCCCTGTGCTTCCATCAATCCTGATGGAAGTGTTGGCTGGGTGTTGAATCCCTATTTCTCTATCATTTAGACTGAGAATCCCTCTTGGGAAAAGTCTAAGATATTTGTTCTCTAATCATCTGTGTTCTAAAGAGAAAGAGAGAGGAAGAAGACGGTGTGAGGAGTTCGGGGAGGAAAAAGATATTAATGCGAAGAGTGAGAAGAATCTCAAACCAGAATTGGAAGAGAAGAAGAAGGAGAGTAGGAGATCTTTAGATTATTCTCAGAGTATTTCCATCAAGTGCATCCCAGTGATTCGGTAGCTAGTTTTGGGTGTTCAAGACCCGGTGAGAAGAAATCGGTGGAAGAAGAAGCTCGATCTGCAATCTTCTTTCAAAGGTAAGATTTCAATCCCTTTTTGGTTAGGGAAAGAAAGCCCTGTTATGTTTTTGAGGTTATAGTTCATACATATAGATGGATCTTTCTTGTATCCACTCTTATATTTGTTAATGGAGGAAAATCGGGAGTTAATTCTTTAATAAATCATATAGATGACCTTTTAGAGGTGTTAGAGTGGTGTATGCTTCGGTTTTGGGTGGAGAAGGAGGATATATGTGCTATTCCCTAGGAGTTTTGGACCTAAAAATATGTTTTTCCCCCAAACGGAGCCTGAGAACAGAGCATCAGAAAATAGGGTATCGTTTTCTATGATGGTGAGTCGACCTAAAAGACTGTGCTCTCTGTATCTATCACAGTCAAATAGATGAGTCAACCAACGTAAGCTATGAGTCGACCCAAGTTATGATGCTCTTGGTAGTTTTGACAGGCGTAAAGGTGAGTCGACCCAAATCCCCTGTATGTCGACTCAAATTTGTTTTCTCTCTGTTTCTCTCTTAGGTGAGGCCCTGAGTGGACCCAAGTGGTCCATGAGTTGACCCAAGTGGGTGCTCAGCGCGCATGAGCTGATGCATATCGACCCTGGCATCGACCAACCCCTAGCGAGTACCCTAAGTCGACCCAAATGGTCTATGAGTAGACTCAAAGTGTGTGGCCCTTGGTTTTTATTCTTCTGGGTTGGGCGTGTGTCGACCTATAGGTGTGGGGTGTCGACCCTGAGGCATGTGAGTCATCCGAATCCAAGTTTGAGTCGACTCAAAGGCATAAAACAACTTTTCTTCTTGTGGTGTTTTGGGGCCTTTGTGGCCATTTTTGGCCTTGAGTTTCTTCATGGAAGTTGTAGATAACATTCATATCTAACACTTGAAACCTTAACAGAATTGTTTATAATGGTTTAAGATGATAAAATAAATCTACCAAGTATGATAGGATGGGGAAATCCTTAAGAAACAAAAGATGTGGTGTTCCAAGTAGAACGATGAGTCATAAGATGATCATGGGGTCTAAGAAATAAGATCTTAGGATGCATATGAAGTATGAGTTGATACTTATTCATGAGTTGTGATGATTCTAGGTCCCGAAAGATGACCGTTGACAGTGGAGCAACGTCTCCCATTTGATGAGGTGATCCTTGAGATGTAGATATCTGGTGAGAGTGAGTAGCCAAATCATAATGATTAGCATATTATGAAATGTTTTATATGCACCTATGAGCATGTTCTTCTGTACACATTGTGTTATGCATTTATCATCATGATGGAAATAAGTTTTGTGAAAAGTATGTTATGAGCATGTGTGGCTCATATTTCTAAATTATGTTTTTCTTTTCTTGTAAAGAGTGTGAGCATGTGTTGCTTATGTAGTTGGAAAAATAGTTTCTCTATATAAAAAGCCTGAGCATGAGTTGCTTGTATGTGTGTGGAGATATTTTCTGTATAACATATCTTTTTGTTAGAAAGTTCCAAGTTAAGCAGGTAACCGTCCCGAACCCAAAGGTGATAAGGGCATAGTAACCATAGTGGCATTACCCATAATGGGTGGAGGCGGCTTGTCCGCAGTATGGCCCTTTTAAGCATTACCCCATTGGGGGATCCCAAGGTGTGGACGGAGATACACCTACCATTGGTGACATAATGATGGCCCTCTTACTCATCACTCTAAAATGTAGATGTGTTTTAATGAGGTTATGGTACCGTTAGAACTCCCGATCATGAGGTTAAACGACTACTTAGGCACTAGATGACGTGTGTGTGTGTTCTAGTAAGCACTTATGTATTGCTATTAAGCATTTTACATGTTAGGCTATTGAGCCTTGGGTTTAAAAATCTAATAATATTTTTTTTCTAAATGGTTTATGGGCCGTAGGGTCGGTTGAAGGCTTTTAATCTATTTTGGATCGTTGGGCCAAATATTATGTATGTATTGTAGTATCTTTTGTGTGCCATTGGGCCTGTTATGCATATGTGTATGCGTGTTTCATCATAAATATAAGATGGGTCGTAGGGCCAGGTTTGAAATGTCTTTTATATCATGGAGGTTTGGCCGTAGGACCGTGTGTGTTGAAAAGATTTAAAAAGCATGTTTAAATCTTTTGTGTGGTTGTTGGACTGTGTGTAAAAGTATGAGGGTTTTGATAAACTGTATGGGTTAGCTAGTGAGCTGAATTATGAGTGTGTTTTCTCATACATGTGAAGCTTTAATGAAAATGTTGTTTCTATAGGAAAACCTGTATGAATATATTCTGTTGTTATATGATTTTGATTATGATGCCAAGTCTAATCTCCTGTAACCTTTGTGGTTGCAGATTTCAGCTTGGGATAGATGTTGGTCCATAGTGTCAGGTGGAGGATCTGTTGTGAGATAAAGATCCTTTTTAGTTTAGTTTTCTTTTGGATTATACATGTATGTTGTACGGATGTTTATCAGACTACATTTATGATTGGATTTGAGTCTTCTGCTAATTATTAGTTGTATGGCTTTGTATGTATGGATGAAGGTTTCCTTAGTGGTTTGTTTGGTTGGAGCTTATCTGATGGTTTTAATTATCGATGATGATCTTTTATATAAGATTATATAAGGGAAGCCAACATAACACCACTCCGAGTAGGATTAATTATCCTTCGGGGAGAGGGGTGTTATAATTTTGGTATCAGAGCTTAAGGTGATAGGTTCTGTAGATATGGTTTAGTTGGTTGAGTCTAGCACTAGGTGGACCATAGGGTTGTAGGGGATAGTGGTTAAGAGTAATGTGACTGTTAGGGATGTCTTGCCTTAGTCTTCGGACGTCCGGTTGATCAACTTAGAAATCTGATTAGAAAGGCATTGGTGCACGACGTTGGTTCTAATTAGAAGTCTAAGAAAATCGATTAGATTGGAAGGATAACCCTAGCGATCTAGGTAAGTGGAGGAGGTCTTACGGATGGGCGAACCGTGGTTGTTGTGTTGAGAGGATAACTCTAGTGATTGTGGTCAGGTTGAGGAGAAGGTTCTACGGATGTATGGATCTTGGTTGTTGTAGTTAGGGTGATGACCCTAATGTTTTGGATGAATTTGAGAACTCGTGGTGAAAGTTGTAAGTATACGGAATGTTGTTCTAAGTGTGTTGTTGAGGTTGGAATGATAATCCTAATAGATGGTATGAGCTTGAGAACTCAAGAAGGAAGACATATGAATGGATCTTCAATTTCAGAATGTGGATTTGGTAGTGGAAAGATGATCCTAATGAGTAAGGTGAACCTAATTGTCGAATAAAAAGTTTTGATGGGTATAATTATCGTTTCGAAAGTTGAACAAGTTACAGTTTTGGGAATGTTGTTCCCATTGGGTTAAGTGAGTTGGTTTAATTAAGAGGTTGGGTTTCGTGTTTGGATTTTTGGTCCAAGATGCACATGTTGGTGCGCGTTCCTAGTATGATTATTATGGTTACGTTGAACTTAGGTTGGTATGAGGACCTTATAAGGTCGGGATGGATGACTAAGTTATCCTCATTGGGTTGAAGACAGTATAATTTTGATGGAAATAAAAGGAACTAAGTGTTGAGATGGATAAGGAATAAAAGGGAAATATCTAAGTGGAGTTCCTTGAAACGAGTGAGATAGTTGTGATAGAAAGGATTGGTAGGATAATGTGTAGACACGGTGGATGTCTAGTACGCTTTGGATGTCATAAGTCTCATGATGGAGACAAGATTCTTAAAGGAAGTGATATGTTATGCTTATGTTTAAAGGATGAGGGTTTTATTCTTTAAGGTTTACGAGTGGGATTGTTGCTTCGTTGGTTATGATAACGACGTGTTTGAGGAATGGGATGGAGAAAGAATGTAACGAGAATGTGTGGTCAAGCACAAGAGGTAATGATCTCTTCATGGTAGCATTGTGAGTGAGATCGACCTTAGGAGATCTCGAATGCACCAGAAGGTGAGATGTTGTACGAGAAGTAAGAAGTTGGTGTTTATCAACAAGGAGCTTAAACAAATAAATTTTGTGTTGCGAGTCCTCTCTAGAGGAGTAGGTATGAAGTTGAGAAGAAGATGAGACAAGTTTAAAGGCTTAATGAAGGGTTGTCGAATGATCTTTACAATGTTTTAGCCACGCAATTGTTTTGATGTCGCCATGTTTTGAATGGGTAACATGCAATGGAATTCCTTCAAGTGGATGAGATGGTCTTAGTACCAAGTTTATTGTTGTGGCATGTAGACATCATTATATGTGTCTGACATGTGTCGGTCGATAAGAACTTCATGGTAGAGACGAGATTCTTGAGATGGTGTTATTGTATGCATGCGGAAAGAGATGCATTCCTTGGAAGTTTATGTGTAGTCACGATCAAGCTCTAGTGTTGATCTAAAAGTTGAGTCAAAGGAGAAGTTGATTCTCATTTTTCTTGCTTAGAGAATGGAGTCTAATACTATGCTATTTAAAATGCAAATGAGAAAGAGTGATGAATCTTTGGTAAAGCAGCTTAAGGATTCTGGAGCTAAGAGTTTTATGGGATGTTTGATTCCGCGGAAGTTAAGTGATGGTTGAAGGATGATGTGCACATTCTTGATAGGATTGGAGTAATCAAGGGTGATCGAGTTGGTCTCGTTATCCTTCTGTTCCAGGTGAAGTTACAGTTGGCGAGAGGCAACGGAAAAGTTGATAAAGTTTGTCTATTTTTGGAGTGGAGCCCTGTTATAACTCGAATTTTCGTAAAGTTTAGCATAGGCGTAAATTTATCCTAATGGGTTTACCAAGGGTTTAAACTCTAAAAATTGAATCACACAAACCCTAATAGTAAATTTTAGTGGTTCAATACTTAGAAGTATCAAACAAACGGTAACC
>JAUTBS010379617.1:0-10364 GCA_032361285.1 Aequorea victoria | reverse complement strand
TAGGATTGTCAGTAATCTAATTTGATCTACGGGTATCTGTAATCTTAAATGTGGGGAGATTAATTAAGCATTTAGTAGTTGGAAGTTCGAGACATAATCGATATAAAATCGGGAGTTCAGTCAAGACCTTTAGTGGAGTAAGTCTTGACTCGTGTAAAAATGAATCTAACTCGGGGCTTAAGTTAGTGGTGTTCGGTTTTTTTTACACGATTAGCCCGTACTTTATTTTTTCTTGTGGTCCCTCACGTAACCCGGGTTTTGCACTCTCTAGTTTGCTCAGGATAATTTTCAGGATCCCGATATTTAATTTGATCAATAGTTTAATGGTCGGATTGATTAAAAATTAAATTGGTGATCCGAGAGATATTTTTGTCCTGTTGGCTAATGACTAGCGCCACCTCATGGGGCAACCATCTGCCACCTCATCTCTCCAAATCAAAATTTTGATTTGGGTCTCCCCAAATATCTCTCTCTCTCTTTACCATATCCCTGATTTGATTGGGATTGATTTTCTCTCTCTCTATCCTTATCTCATTCTCTCTCTTATCTCAACATGTCTATATATAGATGCGCATAGAAATTGGAATTCATTCCAATTTTGGTGACATCAAAAAGAGAGTGAGAGTGAGATTGAGAGGAAAAAAGAATTCTTTGTGAGTTCAGTTTTTTGAGAGAACGATCAAGAATTTTGTTTACTACACAATTTTGGTGAGATTTTTTATGGGAGAAAAGATTAAGAACTTATTCTTATACCGGGATTAAAAATCTAAGTAAACGGATTAGAGACTCGAATGAGGATCGCAGCCTACACTGCGTTCTTTGAGCTGTGCAGATGGAACATACGGGAGAAGATCGCCTGGTCGTTTCAACAGTTCAGTTGTAGTCACAGAGTTCAAACCTACCAGATCTCTAAATGTATAAAAATTTATTTTTGCACCTTTTTATACCTGTTCTATTATTTTTATCTACGTACCTGTATCGGAATTTCCAGGCCCCAACACGATCACCACCATTTTTATCCAAAAATATATCTGTACCAAACATATTTTTTATAAAAATAAGCAAAAATATATTTTCTGTTTATTGTAAACAAAAAATATAAAACTGTCACTACCAGAAAAGATGCCTTTTGCGACGGTACATAACCGTCGCTAATAGTCACAATGTCGTCGCGAATAGTATTTGCGTCGGTTTTGTGAGTTTTTGCGACGGAAAATGGGGGGACGCAACTATGGGGGTCGCAAAAAGTTTTTAGCGACCCAACACCCGTCCGGATGAACAATGGATGAACAGTACGTGAACAGTGTACGAACAGTGTGTGAATAGTAAAATAATAAAAAAAATGACATTTTATTTGCGACGGGAGATTTGCGGTCGCAAAAAATATTATTTGCGACTGTTAGTAAATCTTTTGTGACGGCAATAGGCCGACGCAAATACTGTTCTAAAATTTAAAAAAAATATATATTTGCGACATTTATTTTCGTCGCAAATAACAATTATTTAAAAAGATTAAAAATGATATTTTTTTTAATATTTTGCTATTAAAAAAAATATTCAAACATTCATACATCAACATCCAATAATTTATATTCAAAAATTTAAAAATAAAACATACAAATAAAATAAATATTATGATCATTTCGAGACAAAATTAAGATAAATTCTTGAATGTGTTGAACGAAAAGTTCAACAATAAGAATTATAAATCTTTTGCGTTCTACACTACAAGCTTGTACAAAAAATAATTCATACTAAAAAAATATGAATTAATTAACATTTTTTTAAAGTGATGGTAGAAACAAACAAACAAACAAATAAAAGAAAGAGTCTGCTTTAACTTTTCGTGCCAAATTTCTAAGCAAATCAAGCACAAACCCAATTGAACGTTGGACCAATTTTTTAAATATTTTTCTCAATCTTTTCGTTGCATCTGCCCATCATCGATCTTTGTAAAAATTGAACATGATCACTTTGATCACAAGCATAATATAACTTTAGATTATCCCAAAATAAACATAAATAAAAAATTTAAATCCATACACAACTAAAAATAATTCAAAGGTATCAATAAAGTATTTATATAACATTCACAAAGATATACGTTTCTCATATATTTAAAACACAATTTTAATTCTCTCCTCTTCAATCGTATTAAAATTCAATAATAAAGAATAGTTCAGATAATGATGTATAATTCTCTCAAACCCTTTGTCAATAAGTTTTCATGGATAAAAAGTAAGAATTGTTGTCTAATATTTTCTTTTAATAGAATGGGTTATCGTGCCAGCAAAAAATGACAAGATTAAACTTATTATGCATAATGCAATAATTTCAAAATCATAAGTATACCAAGCCAAAAATATATCACCAACAATAAACTATAATCCCCAAAATAAATAAATAAAATTACAAAAGAAAGAAAAAATAGAGCAGGAATAGCCCCAATTAGACACATCACAAATCATAATTCATAACAATATATGATGAGTTGTCAGAGTTATGTTACTTGGGAAAAGCTATAGTTTCTCTTCAAAATATATGCCCATAGATGCACTTTAACAAACTATGAATGTATTTGTCTTGCCTTGCCTCAAAATAGTCCAAAATCCAACTGGGTTTTTCTCCAATAGATGTTACTGCCAAATGATGACACTGAAAACATATATGCTCAACAATATCCTCTCTTCCCCAGTAGAAAATATTGCCTACAGCGTACCATATTCAGTTAATGAACAAAGGATGACATTTTTAGTACCCAAAATACCTATGCAAACACAAAATTTCATATTCTCTTCTGCTAGATTTCCAGATTATTCTTGCCTCATGCAAAAAAAAAATTAACTTTATAGGTGAACAATTTCAAGATTATGGTTAACTTTCATGGGATGATGGCAAACCACATATAGCTGCAGCATAGCAGATTAGCACAGGGCATAAGTCACCTTTCTGAATATGAATAAGGTAAAATATACATGACTCATTTCTTGGCTTTGGTGATGAAACTCAACAAAGAGCTCAACTATAATATGATAGGCACCAGTTTGATTGATGAAGACAAATTCTCCTTTTACGTAAGTTTAGATTATACAAGTAGTTGCTGAACTAAGAGATCAGTTATGAGTTAACAATCAAAAAGACCCATACAGCTATAACAGGATCTGCTAGCAGCTCCCTTGAATATAAATATAAGAAGAAAGCACCGTTTCTATCGGACCACATCCATCGACATTCAAGTTCCTTAACCATTATTGTAGTATGTAATTCATTTCCTTTCTAAGCCACCAATCTTTGTTATTTAGTTTAAACCCTACTCAACTTCATATGCCCATTCATTTACTCACTTTAAAGCCTTTATGCTCAAACTAGACTTGAAAACTTCACTTTGAAGATTAAGAACTTAGAAATCATGAATGATAACTTGTAACTTGAATTTAGGAATAATGAGGTATTACAGGATATCAAAGATAGAGAGGAAAATAACATTAAAAAACATATATAACTTAAAAATCACATCAACAAATGGGTTGTATTCAGAATTATCTCTGTAGATATTCATTGCAAATGGACAATAATTAACAATAAATTACTATTAAGAGTAACAACATATTGAAAAACATATCGAATCACAATACATAAAATGAAAATTTTATATTTTAATTTTCAAAATGAGCAGCTAAACCTGCTAACATTACTAAGTGATTTCATAGGCTCATTCTAAACCTCAACCAAAATCAACAGGAAAAAAAAATCAAGACTGAAGCCAACTCCAAGCGTAAAGATTGCATAGCTTTGTAAAGTTTGTGCATCAATGTTTTGTAGACAGCGGGAATGATAAAAAAATTAGACGAGTAAATTATACTTGTCTGATGGAGCTACCTTCAGTAAAGAAATTGATCAAACCAACTCCAAAAGTAATTTGTGAAAAACTGTAAAACCCCTTTTTATATATTAATTAATAAAAAAATTAATTTTAAAAATTCGATTAATCAATCCACGATAATTAATTCACGAGAAGACAAAGAGTAAATCAAACTTTTCAAACACACAGGATTTTTACGTGGAAAAACCCAACTAAAAAAAAAATCACGGGACTGAATCCACAATTCAGAAAATCAATGCAATATGCTCAACGAACAGTTACAAAACCTTACTTACAGACCATAATCAAATCTTCAATCTATGACTTAAGCAGGTAGCCGAATCCTCGTTCACCGTTCTCCAGTGCTTTGATTTATATCACCGTTGTAACGAATCCTCGAAACAACGTTCGTCAGAATCCTCCGATGAATCCAACACGCGCAACGAATCCTCGAAGCCGTACTCGAAAAGCAATCTCCAATCTCGTGTCTGATCTTTTCAAACTATTCCACCTTGGAAGAACATGAAAACCCTCAATATGTTCTATTTATTTTTCGCTCAGAAGGTGTGTCTCAAACCCAAACCTTGAACCTCTTTTAAAACATTCAAAGTCGCACAAACTGCAGCAAGGCCGCTCGAGCGCTCCCTAGTCCGCTCGAGCGGTGCCAAATCTTTCAGGATGGAAACAAAGCATTCACGAGTCAAATCTTTTCCAAATCTTCCAAACTTATCACCAAGCTTCTGATTTTCTTCTAAACTTATCAAGAGCATCCTTCTAAAAAGATTAGATAAGCACTATCTATCAAAAGGGATACAATCAACTCAAAACAGAAATAATCCAAATTGCCATAAAATAATCTAGATCTAGAAAAATAAATAAATAAAATTAAATTAATCTAATTTTCCTAACAAATCCCGAATTATCAAAATATCAAATGAGGTCAAAGTTTATAATTATAACAAATATTTATAATTTGTAATTAAAATTATAATCATATATTTTTAATTATAATTAATAATTTTAATTACACCTACTAAATGGATAATATGCCACGACACCTCATGGAATACTTGTGTTTGTAATTTTTTTTTGTCTTAGGTGCCTTTTAATCATTAGCACTTATATGTGGTGTTTGATTAAATGACTAAATTAATGAGATTGATAGTGTGTTTGGATTGTTAGTATTTATATTATTATAGACTAAATTAGTGTGTTTGGATTGTTAGTATTTGTACTATTATAGACTAAATTAATAGCGTAATTTATTTTGTATCAAAATGTGTTTGATTAAAAAAAAAAAGCGGTAAAGAGTAAGTGTAAGTAAAATAGTATAATTTTTCCCAAAACTACATCTCTCATGGTATTAAATTAATCTCTCATACAAGAGATTAAATTGGTTAAGAAGTTTCAATCGCATTTTTAAAATTTTTGGTACCTGCATGCGAAAGAACAAAGTACGTGTAATATCTAAGCTCCGTTCAGTTGTCAAGAATTTTATACAGGAAAGTAACTCTCGAGAAAAGTGAATTAAAGTTTCTTTCATGAAAAAGAAACTTATTTTTTCATGTGTATTCATTTGCTAATGGGATTTTGCAAGAGAATTAAGTTTTAATTGTTTATTGAAAAATTTGGCCAGGGGTCTTATTTTGGAGAGTTGTCTACAAATAAAAAAAATTTAAAAATTACTAACCCATTAAGTCCCAACACAAAATCAATTACCGAAACTACCCTAAAATATAACTTACGCTTCGCGCGAAACGTTGTCATACAAAGCTTGCCATCACTAAATCATAACCACGATCTTCGGAAGCACGAAGTCAGGAGAAGCGAATCATTCGATTACCGCAAAAATGAAGGGAAGTTACAGCAAAAATCATTCTGCAAAAGAAGAAACTAGCAATTTCGAAAGCGATGAAGGTTAAAAGTAAGTGATTCTTCCATTTATTCTATCTGACAATGTTTAGAACCCTAGTGATTCCTCCAAAAATAAGTTTTCATTCTTCTCGTTCTTTACATCAGAAAAACGTAATTTAGAACTCAAGATTCACTTATTCCAGTATTTGCGATTCGTGATTTCAATAGCTGGTTGTCATGTTGCTTATTCGTATTCGTGATTCCATTGTAATTTGTTGAGTTGATTTAGCACCCTCATTTTGTGTTAAACCTTAAACCAAATAATCAATTCTCGTTTTGGTGTAGTTCACAAAGTGAGAATTTTGGTCTTGGATGAATGGAAAGAGTCACCAGAAATGAGAATTCTAATTTTGTCCACCACACCAAAATTTTTATTTTGGTGCAGACCAAAATTCTCATTTTCTGTCGAAGAAGAATGAGAAGGGTTACATGTACAACCTTATTTTGTCTTGGGTGAACAAATGAGAATTTGTCTTGGATGAGAATATTACCTATTGGCAAAATGAGAATTTTAGTCTTGGATGAATGAGAATACTTACGACAAAATGAGAATTTTGCTAGACCAAATTTTTTATTTTGTCCACCAGACCAAAATTCTCATTTTGGTACAGACCAAAATTCTCATTTTCTGTCATAGCAGAATGAGAAGGATTAGAGGTACAACTTTATTTTTTCTTGAGTGAACAAATGAGAATTTGTCTTGCATGAAAAAATACCTAGTGGACAAATGAGAATTTTGGTCTTGGATGAATGAGAATATTTACGACAAAATGAGAATTTTGTTAGACCAAAATTTTCATTTTGTCTACCAGACCAAAATTCTCATTTTCTGTCGAAGCAGAATGAGAAGGGTTACATGTACAACCTTATTTTGTCTTAGGTAAACAAATGAGAATTTGTCTTGCATGAGAATATTACCTAGTGGACAAATGAGAATTTTAGTCTTGGATGAATGAGAATGTTTACCAGAAATAAGAATTTTGGTCTTCACAAAATTATCATTTTGTCCACCAGAGCAAAATTCTCATTTTGGTGCAGACTAAAATTCTCATTTTCTATCGAAACAGAATGAGAAGGGTTACAGGTACAATCTTATTTTATTTTGGGTGAACAAATGAGAATTTTTCTTGCATTAAAATATTACCTATTGGATAAATAAGAATTTTGGTCTTGGATGAATAAGAATGCTTACCAGAAATAAAATTTTTGTAAGGATCAATATTCTTATTTTCTCCACCCTACCAAAATTATCCTTTTGGTGTAGATTAAAATTCTCATTTACATGTTATTAACTTAATGATATTACTTAGTGGACAAATGATAATTTTGGTCCTAGATGAATGAAAAAACTTACCAGAAATGATAATTTTATGAAGACCAAAATTCTCATTTTGGTTGCTAAACTATAATTATCATTTTGATCAGAATAACAAAATTCTCATTTCTTGAGTAAAACAACTCATTTGACTTTGGTGAAATTTCTCATTTTGCAGTAGGTACTAAGTACGACGTAAACGGGAATAAGAGACTGTTGTTGACAAGAGCACCATTAGACGCTGAAAACTAGGGGTCAACATCTAGGGAGATCATGTCTCCAGAAAATTCAAAAGATAATAAACGAAAGGCAACTTCAAAAGCAATTACTATTACCAATAAATTGCGCACAGAAGTAGTTGAAGCAAAAAAACACACCCCACCAAAAGGAATCATATAGGTCCAACTTGAGTGGCGTAATCAAGCTTTTTAGTAGCATACAACTACGGAATGAACATGTCAATGCACAGAAGAGGACACCGTTCTGAAATCTATTTAATTACCTCATGAGAAAAAAGTTGTTTGCCCAAAAGTGTAGGAAGTACGATGTTGTTGTTGTCAATATTATAAAGACATACGATTCAAACATAGATTGCTTCATCATGGGTGGGAAATTAGTTTCTTTTACGATATAAGAAATCAAGTTGATCTTTGGTATTTTGTGTGGAGACAAGCAAATAAATTTGTCATATGGAAATAAGGAGACAACAACATTCATACGCCGTAGATTTATAACAAGCAGTAGATTGACTGCGCCTATCATGAATACTCTACTTGATGGCTTGGTCAATGGTGACTCCTAAAAAGATGTCGGGGATGTCGCAAGAATCCTGTGCATGTACCTATGTCTCACCCTTTTTTTTCTCAACAACTGAAACAACTATTGAATTTTTATATCTTGATTATATGGAGAATCTGCGTGCTATCGCCAGATACAATTGGGCTGAAGCAATACACAATGATTTGATGACATCGTTAAGAAACAACTACCATACGCCACACAAAGTTATAGGATGTGTCATGACACTATTGGTAAGTACATCAATGTACTCATATTAATGAGAATTTTCAGATATTTTAATTCACTTACACACAAAATATGAATAAATAATATCTAACACACTATACGTGACAATTCAGTATTAGTTTTGTGCGCAAATATCTATCTATCATCGATCCACATATCCCTGATTCATTCCCAAGATTACTCAAATGGGATCTGCCGAAGATGGAGTCACGAGTAAGAGAACTCTCATTGAAAAACATGTAAAATAAGAAAGTAACAATACCCAAATCTTGTACAAAATTCTTATTTTTCGTAGAATTAGAATTTTTATTTTGTCAAAAAATAAAATTCTCATTTGTTGTTAGACCAAAATACTCATTTTTGTCAATGCCAAAATTTTCACTTCTCAATATACCAATATTCACATTTTTTGCAATTTCAAAATTCTCATATTTGTCTATTATAAAATTTTCATTTTTTTGTAGACTAAATTTCTCATTTTGCCTAACACTAAAATTTTCATTTCTGTAGTAGAAACAAAATCCTCATTTCGTAAAGACCAAAATTCTCATTTCTGTCAAGACCAAACTTCTCATTTTCTACTTGTACACAATTCTCATTACCGTCAAGACCAAATACCTCATTTCTGTAAATCCCAAGAATTGAGATTTTCAATATACCAAAATTTCCATTTCTGTCAAGACAAAAGTTCTCATTTCTGGGTAGACTACAATTCTCATTCCTGTCAATACCAACATTGTTATGTTAATCTTAGACCAAAATTCTCATTTTTCTATAGACCAAATTTTTTATTTTCCCATTAATAATACCCACTCTGTATGAGCATTTATATCTCTTGTGCAGGTGAGTCGTCGTTAGATAGAGCCAACCATTTATGAGGAGATGTAAATGATGACGAGAGAGACGAGAAAGAAAAATAAAAATGTGAGAGAAGTGGTGTAGGCATCAACAATAGAGCATAATAATGATGAGAAGGATGAGCGGACTGAACGTGGATCACTCGCTGGATCACACTAAAACAATGACATTGTGGACATTCATGATAAAGTTCATGAAATGACAGAAGAAAAAAGGAGAAGGTGAATGAGAAAAGGTAGAATTGGTTGGTGAACATGAGGCAACCAACCTAACTTCAGAAGGTTTGACTGAGAAAGAACATGATTTGTTAGACTAACTCTGCAACACAGTTAACATTTTGGGGTATGACACATGAGCAGAGGCAGAGGTGAGACAATAGGTCACACAAGAAAGTAATGAGACACTGAAAGCAGAGCTTCTACAAAAAGAAAATGATGAATTGAAAAAGGAAATTAGCATCTTACAACAAGAAAATGAAGGACTTAAACATGCACTTGTGGATCAAACAACATCAGTAACTGGTCTTCAGTATGAGGTCTTCAGACAAAATGAGAAATTGAGCGCGTTAAATGAATCAATTAATGAATGGTGTGATCTGGTTGAGAAGGTGAAAAAGATGGAGATCAAAATAATCAACTTGAACAACACCATTGAGCTGTTAAGGATAGAAGCGTGAAGTTTGAGAGCAAAACTAGAAGAAACAGAAATACATGCAATAACCCAGGCAGTCAAAACTCAGAGTGATCAATCGAAATTACCAAACTTTATGATAAAAAAGATCAAGACAAAGAGTAGGAATGAGAGAAAATTTCCAGACTACCACTATAGTAAGGGGAAAGGAAAAAAATAGAAAAAAAGGGAACAAACTGCTGTAGCACCTCTGGTGGTGGATGTTGAGACACATGTCGAACTTCTAAAAATTGAAAGAAAACTCAAATCACTCACATTAGCACAGAGGAAGCCTGTCTACGCAAAGTTACCAGAACAAGATCAGAGAACAGTAGCAACCATATGGATGAAGGAGAGACGTGGGTATGTTTTTACATTTTCATAAATGTTAATAAACATAATTACCAGGGGAACTGACTATTCAAATATTGTACAGTGCATGCGTGTGGTCGGGAAGCCAGGACTTCAATTATGTATTTGTTGAATATATCAAATCACTAATAACGGAGGGTAAAATAAGCAACGCCGTAAGTAAAGTTATGGGTACTGGTATAATGATAAGTTCTTCTCAATCATTGTCACTACTATACCAAAATTCTCATTTATTTTTACAAAAAAATTCTCATTTTCTCATAAATTAAAATTCTCATTTTCTCATAAATTGAAAACCAGAGAATTTTAATTTATGAGAAAATGAGAATTTTTTTGTAAAAATAAATG